>CAHIKZ030000437.1:212500-262500 GCA_903632075.3 Acanthosepion pharaonis | reverse complement strand
AGTGGAATATGTTTTTAGGTCTATGTTGTAGAATATGTTTATCCTCAAAAATGTCTCTGCTTGTTCTTTTTTTAAGAACTTTGATAGGAGATTTCCAAATTTTAACAGTCTTTCTGGTCTGTCTGGAAGATATAATTAATGAATATCAGACAGCAACAAAAGAAATCATCTTGAAGTTAAAAATGTGTCAAATCTTCTAGTCATAAATTTGATAGGTCTTCCACTGGATCTTTGGGACTGCAGTGATTCAGTTTGAATGTGACTAAGAAACCAAAACACAGTTAATGACACTAGAGTTCAAAAAACATCATACTTATTATGATAACAGAATTTCAATCTGGAAATATCTTAATTAGTAAATGTTTTGTATTAAATTATCAAAATGGTTTAATTCACTTTGATACTATAAAATGAATTGTTTTGATTCTCAAATTGAAAAGAAAATAAGCAGAATAGATTCCTGAAGATTACCTGCTTCCTGGAAATATGGGATACCATTATTGCATGTAACACATTGGGGGCTCATTGTTGGGGGCACCATTTGCACTGCAGCTACAAAAGTTGTGTCTTGAGCAAGATAGCCTGACAGAACCCATCCTTCTTCATGCAGATTTTTTTTTAAATTCAGAGTTGTCCTCCTAGGCTGGTTGTCCTATTGTTTCATCCATAGCTAGAGGGAGAAGAGACCGATTCATGCCTTACCTAAAGGCATTAGTGTGAAATAAATGAAAACAGCCACGGTTAGAATATGAACCCACCTTACAGAATCCATTTTCTGCACCAATAAACATTATGCCAACTGCACTGCTTTCCAATATAAATTACCCAGTTAATTAAAAAATGGAAATAAAAAGGAAATACTTGTTTTTAACAGTAATAAAGACTCCTTTCTATTGTTAAATTGTTTAATCTCTGGTGCCATCATAGTGTAGTTAACCATGCTTAACTCATGGCCAAATTTTTTTAAGAGAAAATGTTGGATAGTTGTATTAACTGATGAAAGCAACAGAGCAAGTTAACTTTTGCTTATTTTATCTGTAAGAAGAATACATTTGTAGTGGATTATTTTCTGTAAGCTTTAACAAATTGAGATGTTAAATACTTTGAATAAATATCAGCCTTTTATCATTTATTTTTCTTGTATACATGTTGAAAAATGCAGTGTATTAATTTTTGGCTGATGAAAGCTAAGTAAGGAAAATTAAACCAACTCACAGTAGCAAATGAAAACAGAAAGACATTTTCTACTTAACACTTGAAATTATAATTGACATGTTATCAGGACTAGAGAATATGATTTAAAAATCATTGAGCTAAAAAGCATTGTAGCATTCTTAGAGATAAAGAGAGACTATGTTCATTATGAAGCTATTTAAATAAAGAAAAGAATACTAAACTGTTATATGATATATGTCCTCCTGTTTGACAATCGCCTCATAGATGAAGAAGAGACTTGAAGCAACAGAAATGTGGTTCTACAGAAGGATACTGAAGATACCATGGATCAAACATGTGAACATTAACAAAACTTTAGAGAAAATGGAAACAAAAAGGAAACTTATACTTAACATCAGGAAGAGATGGTGGAAATTTCTAGGGCACATAATGAGGAAAGAGGGATGAGAAAATCTGATACTCACAGGACAGATTGAAGGCAATGGAAACAGTGGAAAACAATGCATAACATACTTGGTGAGCTTGAGTAATTGGATTGTGGACACAAGGTTTAGGAGAAATAACAAAAAGACAATTTATTAAGAACTATGAAGTATAGGAAATAGTGAAGAGACATGAACACCTACGCCCTGAAGGGACACAGCATATAAAGAATTCATACACAATTTAAGAGAATGTTTTAAAAAAATTGTTAGAGTAAAAATTCAATTTCATAATTAAATTTTGTTCTGAAACATTATAAATTATCATCTCTGAAAAATAAAGTAACTTAAGTCAGATTATTTGAAAATCATTTTGAATTAATTATTGTAAATTTGATTATGCTTAAAAAAAACAAAATATCTCATTTATATTGTGGTTAATGAAAGTGGATGCCAGTCAAGAGAATGAAAACATTCAGTGTAATTAAACAAAAAAAGAAAGATAATTAAATTTTGAATTTGAAAATACAGGATATGTGAAATATCATTGTTGTCAGGACCAGAGAATATGACTGATAAATCATCAGGTTAAAAATGTAATAAAAGATAAGAGATAAACAGAGACCATGCTCATTTGTATGAATGGCAAGGACAAAAACAGATGGTCAAAGATTAAAGATTACTTTGAGCCAGAAAAGACAAGTCATGCAGAGCCATGATGTCACACACCCTTAAAGGAAAGGGGTACAAAAAACGATATACTCATTATGAAAATATTTTCTGGATATACATATTAGGCTGAGTCATAAATAATTTCCTATTTTGTTTATCAATTTTATTCTTCAAAAAATAAATTACATTTTATTCAGTTATATATTCACCATCATTTGCAATGAATGGTTGCTACATATCAGGCAGTTCTTTGATACCTTTTGAGTAAAACTCTGCAGGTTTTGATGAGAAAAAGTTTTCAACAAACTCTGGAATCTGGTTTTTATTAGAGAACGTTTTCCCTATCAAAGTGATCTAAAAAAGGCAATAATCAGTTGGTGTAAAGTCTGGTGAATATGTCAGGTAGGATAGACAAACCAACTGAGTTCCAAGGCTTTTTCCTCCTGTTATTCTTGCAGTATGCAGTTTTGTATTGTCATGGAAGAGAACAAGTTTTAATACTGCTGAGTTCAGGGTGCTTCTTAACCAAACTTTTTTGGACACGTTGTAGCTGTTGGACATATGAACATGCATTTAGCATTCCATTGTATTTTAAGAACTCTAAATAAATATTACCCTGATTATCCTATCACATGCACAAAATTATCTTTCTTCCATTGAGCTCAGATTTGTGGTAAGTTGGGGCGATTTATCCTTGACTAGCCTTTTTCATTGAACATTGTCATATGGAACCAATTTTTCAATAACTTTTATGATATATTTAAGGAATGGTTACTTAGAATGATACATTTGTCATCATAATTGATTCCTAAAAAACAGAAAATCACTTATGACTGAACTTAATAATTTATAAACAGCATGTCTTCAAAAAAATGAATATATTGTAGGGCCACTTACTTTTTACCAGCAGAGATAATGTTGTGTTCACGGAATAAAAACCAATCGAGAAATAACAAGTGAAAGCTTGTTGAAGTGGTAAAATGAAAATATAAAATTTTAGTATACTGGTGTATATTTAGTTAAGGTGTGAGGAGGTTTGTATGTGATAAAAAAGAAATAAATCACTTTGTTGTATGACACAGTATGGAATAACACAGTAATTCCATCTACATTTTACGCCAAGCGAAGAAGTTTCCTCCCTTCCTACCACACTTGTGCGTGTGCGTGCTGTAATGCCCATCGGATTGCACCCTTCCTCTCTCTTTCAGCTAGACGTAGCAGTAATCGCTGGAGGGAGGAAGGTCACTTATTAGCTCCTGCTGATAAAGTCAGCCTAACAGAATTTGAATTTTTTCCCGCGCGTTTTCTTGACGTCACGGACGCCAGCGTTCCAACTCAGTTGCATCCCAATTTTCAACCTAATTAGATGGGCAACTCATTAATTCCGTGCCCTTAACCCATATGCGGGCTGAAATATCTTATTCCTAACTACCAAATTTCAACATGTTGACCTTACACTTTCCCAAGACTCATTCTCGTCTTGATGTAACCCGCAGGTCGAACCTTCTCCATTTTCGACTAGAAAACGTTGAGATACACGACACAGTCATGGTCAGAACTTCGTATCAACAAGTTGACTTATTTTATCCCTCGTCAGTCAACCATAATACAGACAGGGATATCCTAACGGCAATAATCACATCAAATCAATGTTAATTTTCAGCAATTAATTCAATGTCCTTAAGTCAACAACTTGTTGCATTTCCCTTTGTCTTTCGACCAAAAACTCCGAGACGACTGAACTTTCGCCACTTCACCTTTTTCGACAACTATTCTCTAGTCGTAATGCGAACATCTTGTTTGAGTATGCCTTCGTCCATGACCAGGGAACTTTAAAACTTTCAACAGTTAAGAATGAGACTTCTCGTATCCATGAACATTCTAACTACTTTGAACCTGTACAAAAAAAATATTACATACACTCACAATACGAAATTCCACAGTGAGTACTTTTTCTCTTTGTGCACACCTACACCTTGTGTTAACGAGTCATATTTTTCCAGAACTTTCATTCTGATAAAACTTTTTCCTGCCTTGTCCATCTTGCTTTCCTGTTTTGGCGCGGAACACTTTCTCTCTGAACTCCTTTTCATGACCAGAGACAACCTACTTGTTTCTATTTAATAAAAAAAGTTCATATATGTTTTTCAACCAGACGCATTTGTGTCATTTAATTCTGGCTATCTACTTGTATTATTATTTATGCACTTGTTGATTGACCCTTTTTCCTCACTAAGTTCACTTACGCAATATATTTCTACTTTGCTTGTGGATTCGGTAGTTTTGTGTAGTGTCTGGCACAAGGCCACTTTTTAATAAACCAGCACTGCACGCTACAAATTACCACATGAGAAAATGAAACAGACATCGTGTCTC
This sequence comes from Acanthosepion pharaonis, assembly GCA_903632075.3. Taxonomy (NCBI): domain Eukaryota; kingdom Metazoa; phylum Mollusca; class Cephalopoda; order Sepiida; family Sepiidae; genus Acanthosepion; species Acanthosepion pharaonis. The sequence continues at coordinate 257,854 of CAHIKZ030000437.1, read as the reverse complement.
TTAAGTCATGAAAGAGAATGAGTTGGACATTTTTCTAAGTGCAAAAAATCTGTTTCATAGGTGGGAAAGTTTTTTGTTGCATGCTGGGAAATTTTGATTATTTTATTTGTTTCTGTTTTATTTATTTGTGATATCTATCATCATTATTTTTTATTTTATTAATAATAATGTCCCTACAATAACAAAACATGTTTTTTATTGTTGGCAGAATTGCAACCCATTGGTTCAAAAATGTTAAATATTTATTTTCAAATGATTCATTTATTAACCAGAAGGATTCATGAATCCTCCAACTCAGAAACCATTTTTTGTCATTCGTGTTTGACTGTCTGTTTATTTCCATCTTCGCTCCACAATGTATCTGCAATAAAATTCTCTGTTAATTATTATAAAACATGCTTTTTTATGCTCTTTAGCAGATGTGAAAAACACAGTTACAAAATAACTGACAAAGACAAATGTGAATGACACTGGATCCATCATGTACACAACTTGTTGAACAGACATGAATTTCTCTGCATTATCAAAACTTCTATATTGACCTTGTTGGCAGTCTTGATAAATACAAAAATAAGTCTTTATAAATCACAATATAATAATACAAAAGGATAAGATGAAAATTGAAGCTTCAAGAGATCAAGTGTAAAAATCTTGGTGCATATGAGATAGAGAAAGAATTCAGAAAAAAGTAAATATATATAAGTATACGTATATATCCAAATGTATTAGTCACAACTTGACCATGTGTTGAAGTAAAGTATGTTTGTTATCAATGTAGCAAGGAATGGTTTAGCTATTTAGCTAGTTGTGCAAATGCTGTATTTCATTTCTGAGTATGTTTGATGATCACAGCACCAGAGGTTGGACAAAATTAATTTATCAACTCTGATTTTGGCTGATTTTTCAATTTGTTTATATACACATCTATAGATTTGCTTTGAAAAGGCTATTTGGTTCTCATTTGCTTGCACCTTATAACCTAGTTGTGAAAGTGTTCTGATTGGTTGGTTTTTGTTTTCCTGACAAGTTTTATTATCTTTCTATTTTTAGGGATGGTGAAATTTTAGTCTTCTTGTTATTTATTTTTGTTTATTTATTTCTATATGACAACAGAACCAGACTTGGTGACAGCCCCCCCCCCGCAACTGCACTTTTTTTTGTTTTTCTAATCATAGCAGTTAGCAAAGCCATATGACTTCCTCAACCAATGAAAACACAACAAAAAAAATACTAAATTTTGGCATTCATTTGGAGCATATCTCCTGCCTATATAAGAATAGACAAAAGTCCACATGGTGGACTCACAGCAAGCACGCAGAGTAGTGCTCATGGTGCAACCACTTACTCACACCATGCTAAAGAAAGCTTTTCTTATATAGGCACTCATGTTGTACAGAGAAATCAACCCAAGTGAGATAAACACCCAACTATGTCAACTACAGAAAATTGAACTTCCTAAAGCAGTTACTTCTACCCATAAATATATATGCATACACACCTACATATATTACACAGAATCACACATCCATATATACAAGGATATTTGTTTTCCCAAATATTGTTTTTCTAGACTCTTTATGAACTTTCTTTAATCCTTCTGAAAATGCCTCTTCTCTTTCAATTAATTGTTATCATTGGTGTTATTAAATTGTATTCAAATTTACTCAATGAGTTTTATTCTTTATTTTTGGCATATGAAGGATTGTTTGCCTTTTCTTTCTCACCTTCCCTCTCTTCTAAAGGGGATTAGTAGTAAATGCTTTCATTCACCAGTCCAAACAAGACCAGTAGCAATCAGCAGCAGCCTATACAACACTTGTCTTAGTCATATGAAAATGAGTCATTAATGCAGTAGTATAGAGTTTATAAATCAGCAATTAGGCTTTGGTCAAGCCTTGTATGATCCATGTTTATTACAGTCAGTCTATTTATTTTGTTATTATCAAATTTTGTCTTTTATATATTTGCCTGTTCATATTATCTTATTTATGCAGTTCAAGCATAGGACAGAGAACTTAGGATCAGCAGGTCTTAATATTTCTGTCTGAATTTCTAGGATGAATCGTTAGTTATTGTTATATTATTTACATTCGGACTGATATCCTCATCTTTGTTTTTATCACAATGTTTCTGCTGCTGTGTCTTTTGGCCTTCATTAGATGTCTGTTGAGTCAGATAACCTTCAGGGAAATTCTGAACTGAACTATTTATTTAATCTATGGAGGTAGATTGGTCTTGTTTTGCTGTCCATGTCTAGGGATAGCGTGTCTCAAAATGAAGTAGTAACAACAAAGATAAGGACATTAGTTTGAATGTAAATAAAGTATCTGTTACAACTTGATAATGGCGGTCTGTAATAATAATGATAATACACATTAGTCTGGTTACTTCTCTGCAGGCAGAAGTGATACTCCTGCTTGTAATTCACACATAACAATATGGCCGACACAGTACTTCTGTGTCAGAACAATGGCTGAAATGGTGCTACTTATTCCTTAGTTCCTAGTTACAAAAGAAAGTGATGTTTAAACTAGGGGAAAAAAACTCTTCCAGCCTAAAATTCTGGAGTTTATAAAATTTGTAATATCCACTATATCAATGTTAAACTTACTTGTCATTTCCGATTTTATTGAGTTTTTTCCTAATAAATACTTTTGACATTATTTATTATTAAATAATGAAGACTGAGTGGCTAGTTTTAAACAGTCATGTAAAGCATGGTTTCATGCCTCTCTTTTCATCAAATGCAATATTAATGCAATATAACACAACTAATGTTACAATATAACATGCGAAGTGTCTTTGTATATTTTTGTCTGATGTCTATAAATTTTAGTATCACCAGTACAATCGAAATAGGATTATTTCCCTTGCATTGGCTTAAATGATTTCACAATAATTTTGAAATCACCATCTTTGCGAGATGGAAATTTCATTTTTTGTCAATAGTAGACTGTTCTAATGTATTCAGAAACCGGTATAATTTTTTTTATTAGTTAGTAATATAAAATAATTAAAAATAATAATTAATAAAAAAAAAATGTAAATAAAATAAATATTATATAGTGTAGGTTTGTTTTATACACTTACTTTTAGGAAAAGTGTATTACAAGAAAGCCAGATGTTTTATGAAAATCTGTTATATTTGTGAAAGTTTATTTAGAATTGGCTCTAAACAGGACCGCCAAAATAACTGTCATGGTGATTCATTTTTTTTTCAAATTTAAAAAAATATATTCCCCTTGCATTCTTTGTCCAGTGAAAAGGCTGGCTCTGCCCTTATAAATTTAAATTTGAGATCCATTTTTGAGCCTCTTTCGTGATTATATAAGAGTCAGGTCAGCAGACTATAGCAAAAAGGACTTAGATTTTAGTGCAAAGGAGGCCAGCTTGCTGCAGAGAGCAAAAGAGTTTGTGGTATTCACATGTGAAAGTCACTAGCTGCTGCTAGAAGAGCAAAAAGCTGAAAGGTTTCAGTATTATCAAAGATTACGTTGATAACGTCTATGATGATAAAAAAAAGAAGAACAAAGAAAAACCTGACCATCCCACCACCGAATATAAAAAGGAAGCTAAAAGAAAGCAGAAAAAAAAAACGAAAGACATTTCAAAATTATTGTTAAATCATTTAACTTAAATGCCCCAGGTCCCATGAGTTGCCAAAGCTGTCTTAGATTAAGTCCGACACTTATTTTATATTGTAGACTCGTCCTTTTCTACCCATCACCCCTAGTAACAGAACAGTCTATACCTTACACCTACGTACGGAAAACTTCGACCAATAAAAAACCGTACTAGGCGAATCAACAAGTCTCATTGGTTAACGACACAATAATCTGCGCCAAAACTTCTGTGAGCCGATTTTGGACTTTCAAAAACATATAAAAGAAAATACCGACTAACCAAAAGGGTCAGAGACGAACATCCACAGAGAAATTGCCAATATACTCCACGTCACTCGAAATCACGACTTTACCGCGCTGACTCACTTGCAATTTAAACTCGACCAACTCTGTGGACATCAAATCGCAAACCTAAAACAACTTTGCTTATCCAAAGTGAACTATACTCACTACATTATTAAGTAAAAATCAACATTCGAACGATTCAGAAATATTACAGTCAAAGGTAGACCACTTCATTCCTAAAAACACTTAAGATCGACATTTTTAATGTTAATTAACACAACTCCAGAAAGACTGTAACTGAACATACAAATACAAAAAGAGACATATCGAAACCTCAAATATCACACACACTTCGCCATAGTAACATATACCAAAATATCCTGTATATATATTACTTTTAATTGTATATAAATGTTTGGTTGGTTTCTAAATTGAATATGTTTTTGATTGTATTTAAAATTCATTTATTTATTTGTTTGTGGATGCAGAAAGTCACGCAACCTACACAAATTCCTTCTGATTCACTCAATTACAATGAATTAATTCTGCACATCCCCAACAATATTTTCTGTTTATATTTTATTTTTTTATACGTATAATTTATTTAAGTAAATGTTATAATATGTTGTCATTGTTTACTTTAAGATATATTTCATAAGCTGATATGATCGATCGAGAAAAATCGTCGAAGTGTATGTATGTTTAGTTTATAAATAGTAATTCGGACTTAGCTAACCAGATGTTTCTTTGTGGCTGAATGTTTAACAGCACATCAGATCAAATGATGGTTCTCACAATGTGTTACAGGTTTGATTCCTGTCGGAGAAGCACATATTTTCTACGAAATTTCTTGAACATTCACGCTGGTAAATGTAATTAATAATACTGTTTAATTAAAAAAAAAAAAAAAAAAAAAAAAACAGCATTTACTTAAATAAATTATATCTATAAAAAAAAATAATGTAAACAGGAAATATTTTAAAATATTGTTTTATGTCTGTGTAAATAATAAATGTTGATACCTTTCTAATTCCATGTGACAGTTTTGAGTCCTGTTTGTTTGTAGCTGCCACCATACACTTGTTAGTAAAATCAACAGGTTTGCTTTTCACCAACCCCACCCATGTCTGGGACCACCAGTGACCTGGTTACTCAGGGCATTTTTGCCAAAAAAAAAAAAAAGTGCTTTAAGTACATTAAAGTAATAAAAATGACCAAAATGTTAACACATTCTCTGATTCTAGTGCCCAGGAATTTGGTCACTTATGTAAGAAGAGTCTCATAAGAAATTTTCTTTAGGTCATTTCGGACAAAGACCTTGGAGTGGTCAGACCTGTTTTTCATCACGCTCAATACATTTAATGATGCTGTAAGTCAAATCGCCTAGCCCACATGGTGCCAACAATTTGAGAAACATTAAATGTTTCTCAAATAGTACACTTTAACCAAGTATTTCTCATAAACCATACACATAATTTATGCATTTAACGTAAATAAGTTTGAATACTCTAAAATCATTTTTAATGTAGAATTTATTACTTTTAAATCAAAAAAAATAATTAAAGTTAAATATTAGCCTTTGTTGCTTTATTTAGGCATAAATATTTTCCTGTAGATTTTAAATATTAACTCCACGTGCTTTGTAAAACTTCATCAGAAGTCTTTTTTGTTGCTGTATCTATGTAAAGTTTGTTGTAGCAAGAACATGCCATACCACATTCCCACCATATTCCACTGGTGAGAAGAAAGTTCCACTCGGGCAACTTCTTCCCGCTAATCACTGCCCAACAAGATGTTTTCCCGATCACTACAATTTTAATAGTTACCTTCCTCACCTATGCACACAAATGTCCTCCTAACGTAACTCTCTATCTCGAGTGGCCTCGGGGCCTTGTAAAAGTTGACTCTCGCTATAAAAATAATAATATGGGGCGACACGTGATTAAATGTTCTCCGAGCCCGTAGGTTCGGTCAAAAATATTCCCTTTGTCAGAGTTACCTCCTCCTTGGCTCCTTAAACCGGAAGAGAACAGGTCATTTCGACTTTGACCTTTCGGTTGTGCTCCCTACACACTGTTAACCCGAGGTAGAGACTAGCAAGTTACCTTTTCAGTTTAGTTATATTAAAAACCTAGTTGTAATATACTTCTAGACATTTTTAGGCTTTAGTTTCCTTTTAGTTAATCTCGACTTATTATTTATAGAGACTTTACTGTATTAGTTTACCAATTCTTGTTAGTCTCCCTTACCACAAGACAGTTACTTCTCGCTAAAATTATGGTCGGCGACTGAAACGGTCGGATACGCAGGCTCCTGGTCTCCGTGGCCAGGACGTCGACCCGGGCTGCGTATTAAGTTACGCTCCCATTTTTTTTGTCTGCCAACTTGACGATAGTTGGAAACTTTCCTTCTCTCTCTCCTTCGCCTACTACTCCTGGCTCCTTGGCCCTGTTCGACGCTCGGCATTCCGTCCCTACTGGCTGCCTGCACGTCGTCCATAACCTTTCCCGTACACTACGTTAGTAATTATTACGGGAGGTTACTAATATCGGACTCGACCGGCAAACACGCAACGTCTGCACTGGACCTTTGACATGCCCGAACAACATCGCAACGCCAGCTCCTCTCTCCTTCCCAAAACGTCAAGTTGGCATCCCGGCAACGACCAACATCAACCTCAAACTACAGTGACCAACAGTGATTATCTGCAACGACCAACATCAACTGTAACGACCACCTGCAGTGACCAACAGCGATCACCTGTAACAACCAACCTTGACCATCAATGCCTGCACCAGAACTTCTGCACTTCTACCGTTCCGACCACCTTTATTTCTTTATTACTTTTCTAGAATAAATTAACTTATATCTTATATATGTTCTGTCGTCTATGTTGTTTCACCTTGTCAGATTTAACGTCTTTCGAAAATGTTAGCGGGCCTCTCGTGACCTCATCACCATTTTGTGATACGTGGGCGCTCGAAGGGTCCGCTACACCTTAGAACCCATATAAACGGGTTCAGGGTTTGTCTACCACCCCGGACGAAACTTTGCCTTTCGGCAAAGCCTCGTCTGGGTTCCTCTCTGCCGAGGCAGAGAGTTCGACAGTCGAACGGGCTATGGCACTGTTCCCAACTTGCTAACCATTACACCACGTCGAATTGCCCCTTTATTTATTGGTAATGATGTGAAACAAACTTTTGTTTTATGAAGAGCCAATTAACCCATGCAAGATAATTAAACTTGAGTCGTTTTATTTGAAGTTGTCTCCCTTGAGGCATTGGAATTTAAATTTTTAAATTGTTGTTTTATTTCCCTTCCCCCACAAACAAAAAATTGAACATATGTGGATTAGTTAGGACTTTATATAGATTTTGAGGTATTGTAGTGGATTTAGTAAAAACGGTATGTAAGAATGTGCTGTTTTGGTGGAAGGAATATCATTTTATGTTTAGGTCAGTGATTGTGGTTAGCTAAGCTTAGTTATAAGACAAGAAGACTAGCCTTTTCCCACATTTTTGTATTTTTATACAAAATATATATTGTTGTCTCCCTTGAGAAGGATTTGCCAGTTTCAGGTTTTCTGCTTTTTAATTATTCTACAATACATGAAACATGCGTTTCCGGACTCGCTTTTTACAGCTATACAAATACTTTAGGAAACAAAGAGTAGCGATTTGGCCAGCTGCTTTTATTTACTCTTTCTTTGCAACATTGGTGGAGCAACAACCAGAACCGACAGAATTCTTGTATACACCGTACTTTGTCAACTCCTCGAACTATGATTCAGTTATTTTATTAGCTTGATCTATCAAGAAGCCATTAAGACTCAATAATGAAAACCGAACTGATTTATTTATTACACTGTTAATTTTTATAACTTTTTTATTATTATTATTGACTAAATTAAATAAGAAATCTAAAAATATAAATCAAAATGTAGGTTTTGTCAATTTTTTTATGAATTTACACTACGAATACGAGTCAATGTTACTTCAACTTCATCTATATTTTTTATTACAAATTGTTATAAAAAATATACATAAAGCAACATGAGTTTTTTTTAGATGTTGTTGTTTTGACAATAACGTTCTAAAGAAAAAAAAGTCCTATTACAGTTTGTTAGCGTTACTAAATTCACAACTTTTATTGATTTGGTTAATCTTTGGAAAAATTTAGCTTACCCGGACGACGAGTATGACTTCCTGCAATCACTGAAGGCATAATTTCCTCACTTTTTACTTCAAATTACATAAATTTCAATTCAGATGTTTTGGGTTTTTTTTTTTTTTGTTTTTTTTTTTTTTGCATAATAAACATTTTCATTTTAAATTTTTGTTTTCTAGCAACAAAAAAATTCTAATATAAAACCATCCACTTCGTTTCGTGTGCGTCGCTTTATCCATCTGATGCATTCTTTTATTATTGTGAAATTATATAATCTCTTGCTTCAGTTAATCACAAGCTTTTCTATTTTTATTCGTCTTTTTAGACCGTGAGTATGTGTTCTATTTTTGAAATATCCTATTTGAACACCAAAAACCAGTTATTCGTTGCAAGTTCAACGCAAACAAGGGAGACAACTCCATAACAGACGTAATCATATACCTTGGACTTGGACAGGGAAGAGAACAAGGTAAAACAAAAATAAAATCGTTTTCACTTAAACCAAATTTACATATACGAAAACTAGTATTATGTGGGAAAATGGCTGGCGGAACAGGGTCTAGAAGAAATAACAAAAAGACAAAATTTATTAAGAGCTACAAAAAGCAGGAAATTGTGGCGAGTCATGATCACCTTCCTCCTGAGGCGACATGACACATAAAGAAGAATCTTGATACTTTTTTTTTTTTTAAAAAGTAATTTATTTCAGATTTATATTTTTTGTACTTGAAAATTAAAAATGCCAAAAACTAGACTCCAGGAAAGCTTATTACATATTAGAAAAATTTAATTCCTTCTTTCAATCCATATAAAAGAGTGAAGAAAGAAGAATATTGTAAATTTAAAAAATAATGCTCTCAATGTAAACTTTAAAAGGATTTGGAGGGGGGAGAAATTAAGTGAAGAGAAGACCTCACCTTTCTTACCCCAATTATTCTTAAGACATAAATGCAACAAACAAAACTGTAACAAAACAAAATTTACATTTCATGTCAAGACATTAAACAATACAAAATGAACAAATAACATTGGACAAAATTTTCCATTTATGCTCCTTATTATTAAGGCAAGATAACTGGTTCAAAAATTAAAATTTTAGGCTCATAGAAGTTTATATCATTTTTTTTTCAACAAAATTTTTATTTACATACATGCTTTCAATAGTCGACAAGTCTTTTGAAAAGGTACAATCCAATTTCTTTAAAAAAAAGGTTCAAACAATACATATTCTTTCAAAAAAGGTTCACTTACTTATTTAAGGAAATAGGATGTTCTGATGTAGTCCATTTGGTGTTGCTGATTCAGTGTGTCCGATTTGGCATAGCTGATTCAACATGGTAATTTTTCGGCAGAGGATGATTATGTCATTATAGTCAAATTGGCTCTCTCTCTCTCTCTCTCATCAAATTAGTACTTTGTCCAATTTAAGCAAAAGAGTAGTTGGAAGTATTTTTATATTATATTTCCTTCAGTGCAGCTTCATATTTTTCAGTCATCAGAGCCCTTATTCGAAATGAAAGCAAATATTTTATCAAAATGTGGAAGAAACAAAGTGATACACGAGGGATACCTTTTTATTGTTGACGCAATGAGCAAGAAATAATTTCTAAGGTTAAATAGCTTTACTAAGTTTTTTAAATTTTTTTGAAATACATTTTTAATTTATATTATTCCATTAGTGTTTTAATTGGATCCTTAATTCCTTAAATGAATGAAAAGTCATATTGAAAGTTGGGGGTTTTCAATGCTTTTATCCTTTGGGCAGGGTGGGGTTGCTTCTGGTCAAAGACTGATGTTGAAACAATCTGACGCCTAATAGTCCAATTATTTTTATGACACTGAATAAGCTACGCCAAATTAGCGACTTCAAATGCGCTACACCAAAGCATATCAAACTCCTTATTTAAAGGTTGAAACTGAGAAGGTTGGCAGATTCACCATTCTCTTTGTTTTTAATAAATTTGTTCTCTAGAGGAACCACAATATCAAGCAGTATCATAGTTTTAGGGGCAGAGGTAGTGGTCTGCTTTGACAGCACTTTTATAGGGGTGGAACTTTTGTGTCTTGTAAGCTATAATAAGCCTGTATAGGCTGTATTAAAATAATAGTGGTTTTAATGTTGGGACAGTACTCACAGTTGAGATCTTATTGATTTTGAGAAACAATCTATGGCATATATATTGGCCTATCTATTATAGGCTATTAATCACTCAGTGAGACTTAAACAGTTCTCTCTTTCACCAAGCATAAAAAAAAACTATTTACTACAACTATCTTGTTATTTTGAGCAACAGAAATTGCAAATCTCTTCAAGTGAATAAACAAACTTTTACTAATATTTTGTGTTTTGGACTTCCTTGTTGAGAGAAAAAGACTTCAACATTTTATTGCTATTGCTGCTATTAAAGACAGAATACAAATGTGGAAAGAAGGCTTGAGCTTTTGCAGTTTATTCAAAAAACTCACTTCCAAATATAGTAATAATACAATGGATTTTCCTAATAATTGCTGTTAGTGTTGCTACCTGTGAGAGAAGTTTTTTTGAACCTAAAACTGATCAAGAATTAGTTAAGATTTATTATAAGTACTTTGCGATTGAGAAATCTTGCTATACTGTCTATAGAGTGACAATTGACAGGTAAAATAGTTTTTCACAGTGTCATTGAAGAATTTGCCAGCAAAAAGTAAGAAAAGTTTGTAGAAAGTTGTAATTTTTATTTCAGAAATAAAAATGGTCCTAATTTCTTACACTTTTTTCCCTATATGTCGTTTTTGTTTTTTAACTGTTACTGATAAAGTTTAAGTATGTTTGGCATGTATTTAAAACATACTATATTTGAGTATGTGAAAGTAATATTATAATAGTACATAAACTAGTTTTATATATATATATATTTTAATATAGTTTCCATTTATAGATATAATTTATTTAATTAAATGCTGTTTTTTTTTTCATTAAACAGTATTAATTATATTTATTAGCCTGAATGTTTGAGGAATTTCATAGAAAATGTGCTTCTCGTCTTCAGGCCAGAAGAGGTTAACAGCACATCAGATCAAATGGTTACTGTGGCTGAATTGTTAACAGCACATCAGATCAAATGATGGTTCGCATTGAGATTACTGTTGGAGAAGCACATATTTTCTACAAAATTTAATTAAGATTTGAGATTACTGTCGGAGAAGCACATATTTTCTACAACATTTCTCGAACATTTAGGCCAGTAAATTAATATTGTTTTAATTAAATAAAACTGAGCATTTACTTAAATAAATTATATCTATAAAAATAACATATAAACAGAAAATATATTAAAATAATTGTTGAACTTAATCCATTTCATAATATATATATATATATATTATAAATTAATTGATTTAAAACATGTTTTTTTTCGCTACAGTTCTAATCATGTTTCAAAAATGGAAGCTGAACGCTTCGAATTTAATTTTGTAATTTTGAGAATGAAATAGAACTAATGTTTTTAATTTAATTACAAAATTAAATTTGAAGCTTTCAGCTTCCATTTTTGAAACTGTGTAGCGAAAAAAAACATATCTTAAATCAATTAATTTATAATATTAATGCTCTGTAAATTTACATTGAGCACTATTTTGTAAAAATAAAAATATCTATAAGAACACCGGATTATATATCTTACTGTTCTTTCTTTTATTTATATATATATATATATATATATATATATATATATATATATATATATATATATATATATATATATATATATATATTATAAACTTTTAAAAGCAAGTCACTGTGCAATATGTATTTTTTGTAGGGACCAGTGTGGTAAACTCAAGGGATGCCCTGGGCAGCACATACTCTAGCTAAACCACTGATATAGAGATAAATCTTATCTTTTTTTTTTTTAAACAACAATAAAATAGTTAATTTCAGGAATTTTTCACTTTTTTTTCTGGTTTCTTTTCACTTCTACTTCTTTTTCTTTCTTCTTTTGTAAGAAACAGCCTTGTTCATCCACTGGTGACACCCAAAATTCTTTCCTAGGGATTTTTTCACAAACAGCTCTTGATCATTCTGAAATCCTTCTCCTTTTTTCAGCCAACTTGAGTCGTTATATAGACCCCAATAGGTTCCAGACTTGAGTCCTAAATTTTTATTTGCATGAGATGAAGTCACCTTCCTTATTGGCTAAAAATCCAAAAATGTGTCATTTTTTGAAATTTGAAATACAAATCTTTCACATTAACAAACCATCAGTCTTATTTTGTCAGTGGAGTTCTTCAAACCATTTTCTTTTAGAACTTTTTAAAAACAAATCTTACACATTAAATTTACTAGTTATTTTTAATAAATACTGGTTTTCTTTTAATTATTTCCAAGCACTTCCCTTAAAAGTAAGTGTAATAAACAAACCTAGTCTAGTTTTTTTTATCAATCATTTATTTAATTTACATTTTTTTACATAAATTTTTATATTCTCCCCTCAAGAGAAAGAGCAATAAACAAACTTAGCTTGTATAATTTTGTATTATTTTTATATTCATTTAATTTCTTACAAAAATTTTGACCCAAAGAAACATTTCTTTTGTAAATGTCCCAGCTAACTGAGATTCTGATTTGTAATTGTGATTTATTTAATTGGCATAAATAATGCACTCCTCTAGTACAGAACTATATCTCAAAATTTATCTCCAGATAGAAATTAAATGCAAGTAGATAATAGCTGTGCCAAAAGCAAATCAACAAGGACTCTGTTTTACTTTCATAAAATATTTTTTTACAATTATTTATCTTTGCCAATATCACAATCAAAATGTTCTTACAAAGAGTCTAATTTTAATCATTTCACTCCAAGCAAGACAATAAAGCCACTAAGATGCAAGGGGTTCCTGAGTGTAAGAGAATTTGAGAAGTAAACATTATTAAGGAGAGAGAACAATAAAAGAACAAGAATTAAGAAGACAAAAAATGATGATTGACATTACATTTAGATTTTTGAAAAGTTGATTGGAAAGCAAGAAGCCAGAAGAGAATTCTACTAGCAAGAAGTGTGAAAGAAGAAACTGTTAGCATAGAACGTATGGTTACATCTAGCCATTTCAAGTGTAAAATGATGAGACTTTACCACCAATCTAGTAGTTTGTTTAAATTCATAAAGTCTAAGTACCAAACAGGAAAGCTCATTTGAATAATTACTATGAAAATAGTTATAGAAAAGGCATAGGGGAGCTATGTTATGGCATTGGGAAAGTGACTGAAACTGAGATGCCAGATCAGGACAAATAACATTGCAGATTCTTCTTTGTATTTTATCAATAATCTCTAAATATATAGCAGAAGCACCAGAACAGATGTGGCAACAATATTCAATGCATGGAGGGATGATAGACTTATAAAAGTGTAAGATAGATTCCAGTGAAAAAAGTTGTCTAGCCCAACACAGTGAATCAACTTTCCTAGCAGCAGACCTAATCTGATAAAAATATGGATTTGGTAAAGAATTTTCCAGTCCTTTATTTAGCCAAATGATATAAATGAATAAACATTATTATTTTCTGAACTTATTTTTAACATCTGTTAAATTTTTGAGATGAGGTATTGTAACTATTTACGCTATTTACATCGTTCAAACTGTTGTCCTCATCTTTATTGCCATATTCACAATGTTTTGGCCATTGTATACTCCAACCTTCTTCAGGCGATATACATTGGAATTTTGAACAGAACCCTTTATTCAATATGGGAATCAGTAATACAGAGCTAGAGAAAACCAACAATGAATTAAACAAGAAACTGAGATATCCAAAAAAGGCATGGCATGGGGAATTAGAACAATTGACCCTTGTGCACTAAATAAAGGGTTCAGTTTGAAATTCTAGTGTATGTCACCTGAGGAAGGCTGGTATGTACAATGGTCAGAATCTTGTGAATATGGCAATAAAAATGAGGACAACAGTCTGAATGATGTAAATAGTCTAAACTAGCCGAAGTGTAAACATTGCCTGGGTGTACATGACTGCAATTGTATAAGCGCAGCTACCTGTATACCTGTCTATAAATGTCTGCCTGCATCCCCACTTGCATGCATCATCCATTGGTATACTAAGCTACTCTTGCCCTTATCTTTTTTTATGGTATATCCTTTACAAGTGTTTGATTATTCATAATAAAAGAATTTCATCAATAAAACCTTCTTGTGTGGTCGTTGCTCAGTGTTAAATTGTTTCAATGTTTTAGATATTAAGTAAATTTCCTATGGCTGTAATAACTTTCAAATTGTATGGCATTGTTCACAAATTTAATAATGAAACAAAAAAAGAGATGAAGTGTTAGAGCTTGATTCAAGTGCAAACGTATGAACAACCCCACCCCCCTCCTAGACTTCGCATGTTTACTGTAAAGCTGGGGTTAAGAAGAGGTTCTTTTTAAATTTTTCCCTTTTAATGAACATAAGCTCATCCAGTAAAAATTTTGTTTGCTTGTAACTTTGCCTTGGTTTTTGAAAAGTCGTACCCACCTTCAGTTTTATCAATTTTTCTGCCAAACCCAGGGTGTGGGGCTAGAGACTGAAAAGTTGGTCTTGACCTACCTTGGTAAATCTGCAACATGTGTGTACAATTTCATCAGAATTGGTTAAAAAATGTGTATAAATAGCATACACATACACAGACATCTTCTGTTTTATAGATATATTATGTTAAAAGATACAAATTTTATTGTCAAAATATTGACATGCATAATAAAATCTGATATAGTGTTACTATATCAGATTTTATTATATGTCAATATTTTGACAATAAAATTTGTATTTTTTTTTTTTTTAAATGCCATCTTCCTCTAAGGCATAAAGATGATCATGCATCTCCACAGATTCCTTTTCTTTATTATCTGTGATTTGCCATGGCTTCTTAGGAAAAATAGTAAAATGATTTCCCACTGCTTTCTCCATGGTTTCTGGTTTGGAATTCAGACTTTTTCCTTCTCTTAGATTGGTTGCCAGCTAAGGCTAGAGACCAGTCTACCTACCCTGCCATTTAACTCATAGGTGGTATCATGCCTTTCCCAAGGGCATTTGCACAAGTGGACAGAGCAGACTAGAATTTGAACTCAGGATGACAATTTCACTTTGTCATTAACCATTTGTAATAATAATGAAAATGAGCACATTAGTTCAAATAAACTGAATAAGTTCAAGTATCTTATTATAATTGTGCTTGTCCATCCCTTTGATATTTTACACAACCATTACGCCCTGCCAATAGCTCAAATAATGAACTATTCCATTTTGATCATGTGGAAAGAAGGGAAAAGACACTGCTTTGTTTCAGAAAGTAAGGAAGCCAGAAATATTTAACAGCTGTTTTGATGAAATGGAAAAAGTTGTTAATTTAAAATCTTTTCATTTGTACCCACTTCTTAAAATAAAGACAAGCATTCATGATTGTTATTGCAATATTTTGTTAAACTCAAATATTTAATGATGCAATAGAGGAATTTCTACAGATATTTTTGTGGAACTTGCCACAAGCTTACTCAGTCTTTAACCTAAGAATTAAGATTTGTAGTGAACAAAAGATCTAGATTTAAAATTCAAATGCTAAGCACTGACTCATTGATTTTGTTAAAAATTAAAAAGACTCAAATTTACAAACTTTGCTTAACACACACGCAAAAGCGAATCCAAAACAAAACTTGTAAAATTTCACACCTTGATGCAAAATGTTTTTTGGCCAATAGAAAACTAGGAAACCTTTAAAAACAAAATTCAAATAATCTTCAATTCTCAGAAACAAATTCTTTTATAGACCTTTTCGCAAGCCGACGTGAAGTTTGTTCATCGTCCAATGGAAAGGCCCAAATCATATTCGGGAGTGAATTCACAAATGACCTCTTCAAGACCCACAAACAAAATAAAAGACGGGCAAGTTCGCCTGTCACCAGAGAGAAGAAGACGAGCATATTAACACGTCCTTTGACAAACGTCAAGCAATTGTTATTATTATCTCTACCTTTCTCCCTCACCTTTTTTATACTTGATAAATGAATGGAACATTTTAAGACTGAGCAATTCAACGACATTCCTACCTTATGATAACACTCATACATACATCCACACATACGTTCCTGTCTACGTACATATAAACTCATTCTTGCAAGGACTACTACAAACATTTTGACGACCTTGTATCAACCAAAATACATTAATTTTATTTGTAAAGACCTAAATTGCTTTATATGTATATAAATTTGTTGTTTCACTTTACAATTTGATTTTCTTGTTTTATACCCCTCTTATGGTGGGCTATCTAACTAACAAGGCCAAATGAAACTAATCTGTTTCAACACTCATACACTTCACTATAACTGATAACCCACTATAGATTCATCAGAATATAGGAAAACTGAAATTTTCACAGGTTAAAACTAGTATTGACAATTTCTCATCTCAAAAATAAAAAATTATTGAACAAACTGCATGAGATTGATGATAATCAAATGTCAAAACCACCTAACAGGATTTAAACACTTCAAAAACACACTACTGATGATTGGGGTGGGGGATAGTTGTGTAGTAGTTGATATAGGCGATGTGTAATTAAGTGTTGCTGTTATTTGGTGGTTGTGAGTTCAATCCCTGGATAAGTTAATGAAATCAGATATTTCTTGGCTAAGCAGGAATGAACAATAACCAACATCAAAAGGACAAAATAACACAATAATAAACACATATAGGATATCTCATATCTGTGCTAGAATAATGAACACCTGAAGATAGCCCAAGGGTACTTGGCATAAAAGGTTGTGTCTTTCATAACATCTGTAATAATCAAGATGAGAACAATCGTTTGAATAAAATCAAAGCATATTAATAATAGCTTATCTCAAAAATTAAAAGAAAATCATCTGATATTGCAAACAATTTTAGGATTTACTTATATCTATCCTTTTTTAAAAAATATTGATAATTGTTTTGTGGGCATCATTAAGTCCAACATTCAAAAATAAGTACAAGAAAAGTTAGAGAAGTGTGACACCCACCGGTGGTCATGGTCGCAGTTGCAGTCCAGTGCCAATATGTGACATCGACTGGTCGCGACATCAATATATGACACTGTGTCATCGGCCCGTGGTCAACTTCCAGTTGTGGCATGAAGTTGTAAGGTTTCTTCCACCAGCATTTAGGGTTGACTCATTGTCACCGCCACCAGCCTGTGTCCCAGTCGATCTGGTCGTTTCTGGTTCGATACCAGCATTGTCGTTCTCCGCTCACCTCCAAAGCTTGGTCACCGAAGTAACTGCTTTGATCTCAAGTCTAACCTACCCACATTGTGACTTTGATCTTAGGTAGACGAAATCAATAAGGCATTGGACCATAGTGCAAGCTGAATCTGGTGTAAAGGTGATACTGCA
This sequence comes from Acanthosepion pharaonis, assembly GCA_903632075.3. Classification (NCBI taxonomy): domain Eukaryota; kingdom Metazoa; phylum Mollusca; class Cephalopoda; order Sepiida; family Sepiidae; genus Acanthosepion; species Acanthosepion pharaonis. The sequence goes on along the minus strand of CAHIKZ030000437.1, from coordinate 240,382 downwards.
CAAGTGTAAGTAAAAGAAAAATAATAAAACTCACAAGGTTCAAATATGTTGAGAAATAACAATTAACTTTATCTATCTGTTGAATACAGGAGTGTGTTTCTCTCCCGGCCTGTTTCTATGGATTTGTGACACTTTTTGTGTTTCTTAAGTGAGTTATGATATCTTAAGTCATTCGTCAATAAAAACTTGCTTTTGGTAGGAAGACTAAGTCAAAAAGGACGTGGAAATCTTTCGGTCAGCTCCTACAAGGCTGGTCTCCAACTGCAACTCCAAACTCTCTTAAAACTCTGCCGAAAAAACACTCTACTCGAGATGTTTGTTTATATGGACACCAACCAACTCCGGGGTGGGGCCTGTCGTGGTTTGGGTTCTTTGACAATCCTTAATTCCCAACAAAAATTCTCTTTGTTCTTAGGCCATGAAAATTAGTTACTTCCCATTTTTGGAAGATTAATCACTTTCCACTTTGGGGTTCCTCCCTCGTCCGTGAGGGAAGGTTGGAGGAGAGTTATCCTCCTAGACTCCTCCTCTCTCACATTGGTATCTCATACCAATCCCCTCAATGGGTGTTAACAACTTAGAAATACATTCACCTCCACCTATTACCCATGCTACTTCTTAGCCAATGATCTCTCGGCAGTGTGGGTGTGGCTAGACTGGCCCTCATGTTTACAAAATCCTTTTTTTTTCTTTTTCCTTTGGCCAAAACATTTACAATTCCCAGATTTCCATTCAATTCCTTATCACATTCCAAATCCACTTTAGCCAACTTTTAACTGGGTGGTTGTGTTTACCTGATAATTAAATTCTTTATTTTTCTCATGTCTTAAAATTCTCCTATCACCAAATGCCTATTTTTGACAATACACGTCTGACGCCAACAGTTTGAAAAGAATAATAACAACACTTTCATCTGCAATTTCCTTTCTCATACCAAGATTCGTACATACAACAGATGGGTCTCTTCACTGGGCCCAAGAACCAAAATTAAACGATATCTCTGAAAGATAATTAATGGCTATTCTTCAGGGTGGTCTCAAGCTGAAATTCCTCCACAGTCACATGCGCCAGCTGGCTTTGTTTATCTTTTAGAATTCTGTTTCATTTGGTGCATCATTCCCTTATCGTGACATTAATTTGACAGAATCACAGTCTCGCTCCTTCTTACTGATTTTCTGTCTTTTGCGAAAAATATCTTCCTTTTGTAAATAAAATAAATTCTTTTTTTTTAATGTCGCTCAGTCTATCTTTCGGTATAGCTCTTTCTTGCCTTAAGTATTTCCCGTTTTTAATTTCTATGGTTAATTAGTTAGCCAATTACCATAGCTAAATAGTGTCACAGAAGCATATAATTGATTAACACATTATTCTATATACCTGAATAAATTATTATTTTACATGTTAATATGAACTCTTTGACATTCTGTAACCTTCATCTGCCTTTCAACGATTGATTTTTTTATAACTGTTTTTTAAGTTTCAAAATTAATATTATTTGCTGATCATTTTTTATTTGAATATTTTTTCCATTATCATAACCACCTCTTTTAATCATGGGCTGCAATTTTTCTATCTGATGAATTTAGGAGTCATTCCATTAATTTGTTGTCTATAAAACCTTTTTTGTGTCAATGTAGGTAACAGCTTTGTAGAATGTGAGTGTACTGCTGTCTTGCATAAACATTCTTTAACTTCAAGCTTTTTGGCTGTAAAATGCTAATAAAAAAAAAAGTCATCTCCAAGAACTTACAATAATTCTCTGCATTTACCAACTTTGAAAAAATTTATTTTGATGCACACAATACTAACTTAAAGCTTAAATACTTACTCTTCCTCTACTATTGTCTTCTAATCTGTGTTGGTTGACTATTTCCATGAAGGACTTAACTGCTAGTTCAGCCATAAAGTCTATCCAATGTAGCTCTACATTCATCACTAAAAATTCCAGTTAACAGATCAGTTTTCATGTACTTCTTCACCCAACTTACATGTTTCTCTTTGTGGTGTTTGACTACTTAAAAATAGTAGTTTGGTTAAAGGCATGAAAGCAACCAATGTTTTTAATATTCTGCATCTTTTATCCTTGTTTATATTTGCAACACCAGCTTCTTCAAATATTTTCTTGCTGGTAAATCACTTTTCTTCCTTCTTAGATATGTGAAAAAAATTAAGACTATTTGTGACATTCTTGAAGCCAATTTTGTTTTTTTCTTATTCTCATAAAAAAAACAAAAAAACAAATCACAGTTGAGAAATTAGTTTTCATGTACTTCTTCACCCAACATATACATTTATCTTTGATATGTTAAATTATAGATGGTAGTTTAGTTAAAGACATGAAGCAATTAATATCCTTAATATTTTGCATCCTGTGTCTTCATTTCAATTTGAGACACAAGCTTCAAATATTTTCTTCCTGGTCAATCTACTTTTCTTATTGTTTTTAATTTTTTTCAAATCATTTTTTGGGACATTTTATTTTGTCCTTATCTTGCCAATGATCTCTTTTTTATTGTTCTGTGATCTTTTTTGCAATTTCCAATGTTATGCGCCTATCAATCAATCAATAAAACTTTATATCTTGTTTCTCTTTTGAGGTTGTCTTTCTCATGGCCCATAGCAATCTATTTGAAATGAAAAAATATAAATATTTTTATATATATGTTTATAATTGTGATTTTTTCCCTCCCTTTGTTAGTTCCTTAGTTTGCACAACTCTTACGCCCTGCCATTACCTCATAAATAATGGACTCTTCTGTTTTGATTGCATGGAATGACAAAAGACAGAGATACTACTTAGTTTCAGTGTAAAAAAAGAAAAATAGAAGTGTTTAACATTCATTTCAGAACGAAATTGAAAAGTTGTTAATTTCATATTCCATTTGTACCCCCTTACTTCTTAAAATAATTCCCAGTATTCAGATTTATGACTGTTATTGCAATATTTTGTTAAAGTTGTTAAGCTCAAATATTTAATTTCTATGGATATTTTATTGTTGTGGAACTTGTTGTAGTGCTTATTCAACCATTAACTGAAGAATTAAGATTCAGCAGAAAAAAAAATTCATAACACAGCTAATATATATGAAGGTAGTTTTATATAAATAACATAACCTGAACATAGTTCTATATAAAATTTAATAAATTCTGTGTACATACAGATAATGACGCTAGCTCACACAAACTGTAAGTGGTGAAATTAAGATTTCATATTAAAATAAAGTTTTGTACTTTGTGACAGAGAGAGATCCCCTCACCCCACCCCGAGGTGGATTTAGTAATCAACAGTGCTAAAGAATTAGGATGAAGGTGTTAATTACTTGGGTAGAAGGGATTCTGGAGTAATTCCAGAAATAATTTTTTTTTTTTTTCTCTTAATAATTGTTTCTGGGGTTGAGTTATTAGTTAATTACATGTAATAATTCCAAAGTGATTAAGAGACGGATTTGTTAAAGTAAAGTTTGTGATAAATGGCAAATTGGATTTTTGGGTAGTCTGAATAGCGGAATTCAACCAGACAGGATAAGTGGTTTTGGCAAAATTTAAGTATACGTTGTCTGCGGAAGATCTAGCAGGAGGTCCGAATCCGATTTTAGTACCTTTTGAAAACTGGTTGCCCGCGGAGATCCGGAGATTAGGCGGAAACACATGGTGGTCCAGGCAATTTGCATATTAAAATTCGAGGCAGTGCCTAAAGATGGTTTAGCTCCGCCTCTCTCTATATAAGCTGTCCGCACGCTTGAGTTCGTCAGATGAGTTCGAAGTTCGGAGATCAGAACGCGGAAGAGGCGGCTTGTTGGAATTATGCTGGTCTGGTCTGTTGGTTGCCCTGTGTCAAGAAGACCAATCCGAGCCAAGAGATCGAAATAGAACCCGTACGAATCCAGATAACTTCGTCAACAAGGCTGCGAGAAGGCAGACTGCTATATTGTAGGGTGCAGACGAAGATTCACGAATTACTTCCCTTAGATCAGCCGAAATTGTTTAGGCAGAAATTTTCCTACTTTCTCTCTGTGACTTTCAGACCCAAACCAGTGAATTTCGTTACGACATTTTGTACTCGTGTAAATTCTTCGGTAGAGACATAAAAAAAAAAGTGGCCTAAATAGGGCCCTTTGTACAGGAACAGGACTTGCTTATTTTTTTTCTTTTTCATGTGTTTGCGGCTACGACAAGAAACTTTTGCTGCATGAATAGTGATTTCCTTTCAGCAAAATACCCAGCCATTTCCTTCCCTTCCCACCAGATCGTTCTGGGGAGATCGATACACTGCTGTTTGGATCAAGAATTCACAACGTGGCGAATAGTGGTGGTTCCTTCAGTTCACCGGAGGAAGATCGGGTGGATTTCTTTTTCAGCTAGAACCACCGGGGAGACAGAACAGAACTGCAACAGGCAGGGTTATTACGTCAGACTTTTTGTATGTGTACAAAAAACATGTTCACTACTTACAAAAAAATATAAATGAAGGACTTTGACATTTTGAATATCTTTACTGGGCACGAAACACCTGGTAAGTAATCCACAAATGAAGGTGTTGCTGTGATGATTGCTAACAAAAAACTGACGCCAATGTAGGCTATGTAGCTGGGCTGGGGAACCCCCATCCAGGACAGATGAGTTCACTTACAACAGCTGCACATCACCTAGGATTCCTCCCAGTGCTTTCTGAAATTTTTCATTTGTGGTATGTCAGCACCTGAAAAACTTTCAAATTCTGAAATTTCGAATAAAGGATACTCAACCTATATAAAGAACAACTGAGTTACATAATAAAACCTCACATAGTTACTGTAAAAATTGTAAGCTGAAATCAACATAGTATATTTATCATCCAAATATATCTTGAAAATGTTATCAGGTTCAGTTAATAACAATTTTATTATAAATACAGTAACTTGTATAATAAAATCTTAGTGTATTTCAGTTTTTTTTAGCAAATATGAATCTATATTGAGTTTAAAAAAAAGTAAAAGGTAGCCAAATATGTATATATTTAAAATTTAATTCATTGTACAATTATTAAAATAATGCTTAATGACATTAAAAACAAATTAATTGAAAATGTTTATTAGACAATTTTATCATGTGAAGAGGCAAAGAACTGAAAAGTAATTTATATAGAAGCAAATCTTTTGCAAGACTGAAGCAATTAATCTGTGCTTCCTTGTTCCAAAATTTACTTCTTAATGAAACAATTGTTATGAAAATACATAGAAACTAATGAGAAAAAGCAGTATATTTCTTTTAAATATTTGCAGTATACATTAAAGAGAAATGTACTAATAGTATAGAGACACTACTGATTATTCACCAATTGATGATGCAGCACCTTTTCTAATTCAGACAAAATGACAAACATTTGAATTTGACACAACTGCCAGATTAATTGAATGAACGGCCACATATTTCATATTTAATAATAATTTCATTGATCGATTGATTTTCTACGGCTTATCAAAACATTACAGGTTATTTAAAGCCAGAAATACTTTCAAATTGTAAGAATTTTTTTTTTTTTTTGGAGATAATAATGGTTTAGTGATACAAGTCTTACCAAGCCATAGCTAGGGGGAGAAGAGGTGGATTTATACCTTTTCCCCAAAGGTATGTTGCGCATAAATAAATATAATGAAACCAATGAAAATTAGAACTTGGTTCTCTAACATTTCTGAGCTGTTACCCATTATATCATCCACACATCCAAGCTTACAGCACCTGGTATTCCCTATAACCCAGTTAGGTACTGACCAAGCTTGATATTGTATAACTTTGGTGTTTGTACAGGAACCAATGTTTCATGATGTGGTTGTAAGCCTTAATAATAGTTTAATACAAGTTTCTAACAGTTGATGATGCTGTAGAGATATGAGAGATGAATAATTAGAGTTGAATTGTTATCATGATTCCTGTTGGTCTGGCAAAACAGATAATTTGGTAGTTCAAGATCCAAGGAAGCTGGAAAATTGGTGATTTACCTGTATTATACGTATCATTTTAAGGTGTTTAGCTGTGCTGCTCTTCCTAAATATATCATAAATGTGAGCAGATTTTACATCTAAGAATCATTTTATTTTAAAGCAATTAATAAAAATTTAGTAAAGTATTTAGCTTTAGAAATTTTTTTCCCTTCCATTTTTGCTTTTCGATACATCAACCTCTATGGGTTATTTAGTGACAAAATATAAATATTTTGTATGCAAAAATCTTTCATTTTGAGATAATAATGGTTTTAGTGATACAAGTCTTACTAATTAACACATATCTGGGGGATAAGAGGTGGATTCATACCTTTCCCAAGAGTATTTGTGCGTAAGTGAATGTAATGAACCCAACTGGAATTGGATCTTGGCTCTCCAATTAACAATTCCATTACTTCAAGCTTACAGCACCTGGTATTTAGAAATACCAAGGTGCTGTAATCCAAGTTTACAGCACCTGGTATTTAGAAATATTTCATATGCTATTTGCTAACAACTGATATAAGATTGCCACCATTTAATCAGGCCAAGCTATGCAGGTTAATGTATCTTTTACTAAAAATGGTATTTTTCTCATGTTTCAAATTTAACATTAAACAATAGAATTTTTTTTTTTTTTCTGATGAGAAATAAGAATTTCTTCTTTTATACAAGGACATAATAAGATGTGAACATTTGCCCCTCTATTCTGTCCCATAATAGTTGTTACATTTTGGGTAAGAAAATATAATGACTATTATGTTATAGTCATACCATTTGCAAGACAAGGATGTCAAATATTCAACATAGTAGTCAACATTTGTAGAAAAAAAAATGTCAGCCCATTACAGTGCTATTTATTAAAAGATTTATTTTTTAATCTTTTTAATTTTATAGAAAGCCTCATAAGAACTTGTACCTTTTTACTGTTTTTTTACATGAATAAAAATTACTATTTTTTTTTTATTACAATTTTTTTCAGAAAGTCATTTAAATATGATTTTCTTTTATGTAAAATGGTGTAGAGTAATTGTCCATGTTTGCAATAAACAATAGCAAGAGAAAGAAAAGAGAAGAACAAGGAAAAAATAATAATGAGCAAACAATATATGCAAGGCAAAACAACAGCAATAAGGCAAAAGATTCACAAACTAAGAATGGTGTTAACACAAATGGGGATACAGAAAAGTAATTGCAGTGTTCTGACTTCAAGACAAGAATGAACAGACTTAAATCTGATGAGATTGAGAAGTGACCTATATTAGGGGCTAGGAAAAAAACAGTGTTTTGTCTTATAAATTTGGGTAGGGGGAAATTTTTACAATAATTCCTATGCAATTGGAACCAAGAGATGGCTTTATGTACAATGTCTTTGTTTTCACAAGGGATTGATAAATATCAATTTCTAAAATAAAGTTGCAAAATAGAAACAATTATCTGATTCATGTTTTGCTTTATCATGTGTTCATATTATGTCCCAAGCATTGCTCATTTATCTGAAAATAAAACTTTCTTTGGATTTTGAAACATAATCTACAGAAGTCAATAAAAAAGGGGTTTACAAAGCAAAATTCCATTTCATATATCAATGGATGGGTGGGGAGAAAAAAGAAAAAAAGACAAAGCCATTTTCTGTGTTTAGCTTTAGTGTTTGATCTAGCTTTATTGATATCACAATGATGTACATGGTGGAGAAAAACTAGAGTAACGTTTTGACTAACAAACACAATAACCAATGTTCCTTTTGAGATAGAAATGGATGCATAATTAAATTTTTCTGACTGATCTAGGTAGCTGCCTATGCAATGTTTGTATAACACCGTAACTTATGCACTGAGTCTGGAATTAAAAGGGTAAATTGTAACCCATCTTAACAAGAAACTTTACGGTGATTATCTCCAATACTGTTGATGGAGGTATGTTTTTTTTAAACTTTTCTCCTTAATAAAACTATTTATTTTCCTAAGGGTTAACTTTGTTGCTGATGTTTATGATGTTGTTGTTGTTGTTGTCTAACTTCAAACATCCGGTTAAGTGCACTGCCAGCTTGGAACCAAGCTATCTGGCCCTCATTGAATGTATGGTTGAGATTAAATTTGTCAACAGAACCATCTACATGTTTCACTTCACATATAAGGGGCTGAAAACAAAAAAGAATTACTGAGAAATTGAAAATTGCAAACAGGTAAGAAACAACATTAAAATCAGCAGAGTAAAAGACATTCAAATATGACGTGGAAATTTAATTTTTTAATTTTATAAGCTGAAAATGTAATAACAAATAACATACATTTGTCTATATCAATGTTTATATGTGAAAAGTTTATTTATTTTTCAATGGCTATATATTGGTTTTAGCAATAGTTGTTACTGTGGATTACAGCTACCCATATTTCTTAAGGTAAACACTTTTGCATAAGCCGGGAGAGATAATCATAAGGGCAACAAAATGTTTTGATTTAATTTTCATTATTTTTTAAAAGTTTTATGTAAATTTAATAAAACAAATGAAAGGCAAAAAATTACATCAAAAATTATATGCAAAACAAATATTCATATTATTAAATGTGTTTTTAGACAAGATATCTTAAAAATATTACTCAAGAATTTAGATGAAAAGTTTGAAATTTAAATCTAGATTTATAAACTCCTCCATGACTATTTTAGAACCTCTCTAACTCTACATCTTAATGTCTACTTCTTTACATCAATCAAACATCTCCACAATTTATAATTCATCTTTATCTTAATACCATTATGTATTTTCTTCAATATTCTCAAATCTCAACTTGGTATCTATGCTGATGGCAACCATTTATTCCTAAGTCTGATTGGTTTGTTAAGGTTAAATTGACAGCTGATCTAAAAAAAAAAAAATCTACATTTTGTTATTAACTTGGGCAAGGAATGGCTTGTTAAATTTTAACACTGCCAAAACAAAACTGCTCTCTTTTAATCATTTGAGAGAGCTCTTTTTACCTTCCATCAGCATAGCTGATGCTAACCTCCAGGAGTCATTGCACCATTTCAAACTAATATTTTCCACTCGCATGAAATAGAAAGATTATATTGAATCAATTGTTATGTCTACTGTTAGGAAAGTTGGTTCCCTGTGTCATGCTAGACAATTTTTCTTGACAGATTTTATCTTACATATTTATAAGTACCATTTGTCCTTGCTGCCACATCTGGTCTGGTGGTCCAGATATATATTTAGAGATACTTGATAAAATTTGGTCCGGACCTGGCATCTTGGCTTCACTCACTTTCCCACTGCCATAACACTCCTTGTGCCTTTTCTAGAAATACTTTCATAATTATTTTGATGAACATTCTGCTATGGTACCTAGACTTCATGAATTTAAGCACAGTACTAGATTGGCTGCATTTTACTGTTGAAATGGATAGGTTTAACCATAAGTTCTAACAGTTTCTTCAATCATACTTCTTGCTTGTGGAATTCTCTTCTGACTTGCTTCCCAGTCAACTTAAATCTTCAAAAATTTAAATACCATGTCAATAGTTATCTTCTGTCTTCTTAATTCTTGTTCTTTTATTGTTTTCTCCCCTTGATAGTATTTTTTTCTCATATTCTCTAACATAACCTCTTGTTTCTTAGTGGTTTTATTGCCTTGTTCAGGGTGAAATGATTTAAAGAAAAAAAAAAAGAAAAAAAAAAGTTGTAATGGTTTAAAAAGTTTATTGCCTATCAATTAATTTTCTGCTCAAAACACATCAATTATTTTCAGATAACTTGTGGAGTTCAGAAAATGCAATTTTTATTTGACAGGCATTTATAAAGATGTTTAACACACTTAAAGATTCTGCCTATCTGAATGTCTTATTTCACATTACGCACTAAAATATTTGCCAAGTAAACTAAAAAGCTTACAGTTTCTATTTTTTTTAAATTTATGAATAACCTTCAATAGAAAGGAACCAACGTTAATTTTACCTTATATTGATCTTTCAAAGTAATTATTTTAGTAAGTAGAGAAAAAGAAATGCAGACATTTAGTGTTTTTACCTTTCCAGGAGCAAAAGTACCGAGTCCAAGAATTGAGATTTTGTCAGTTGATTTGATTTTATCATAATCAGCAGGATCAACAAAAGTCAATGGCAGCATACCTTGCTTTTTCAGATTAGTTTCTGAAAAGGGAGGAAAAAAAAAACATGAGAGAAAAGACTAAAGTTTAACCTTAATTTTTAATCTGGAAATATTTTTTATTATTATAAATTTTTATGGACACAAAATGTGTTTATGAGTTGGAAATAAAATTTCTTTGTTATGCAATTTCTGAACAAATATTAGTTGTGATTTATGAGTGAGAATAAAAAAATAATGCTCATCCAACAATTTCTTTGCTGTTTCTTAAAACACATATTTCTGCAATGTTCTTCAGTGATTAGGTTTTATAAATTCATGTAATAAATATGAACAAGGAAAAATAAAACATGTATGATAAGCTGATGGCTGTTAAGAAGATCACATTTCTCGAGAATTTAGAATGAACTTAACCTTTAGCACGCTGAATTATTAATATTATTTCCCTTTCCACTGCATTGTTTTTCAAGGCCTCTCAATTGCAGTATCCTTATTGTTAGTGGCTTTCTATTGTCATAGCAGGATATGACAACACAGCTATGAAATTCAAACATACTATTGTTCAGGGATCAGAGTCACCTTCAGTGGCAAGATAAACTTTTTATACAGCAAATGAAGTCACATACAGTGTGATAAAGGTTAATATTCTATATATAAGCACAATGTGTTAATGATCAGTGGCATCAGAAATAAGAACATAAACTTACCGTGAATACGAGCAAAGCTCTTGACAATGATGGCTCTTCCTCCAAGGTGACGTGGCTCCAATGCAGCATGTTCTCGGCTGCTGCCCTCTCCATAGTTGTCATCTCCAATTACAACCCACTGTACCTTATGAGCCTAAAAAAAAAGAAATTCTGTGTAAACTCTTTTTTTTTCACATAAAATTTATTATCTTCAATTAAGATAGAGTAGAAAATTAAACATCTAAAAGTTATTACAGCTTTAATTGAATAAAAAAGATTTTCTACTGGAAGAAAATAAATCCCACAAATGGAAAAAAAAAACTAAGGACTTGGGATTCAAGTTACGCGAGAAATAAATTTATGACATTTTTACAATAAATATTTGTCAATCTTCAAATGTAAAAGGCTCTTAATTGTTGGTATTAACATTGTTTTTGATGATGTGAAATGACACTAATTTAAAATTCACTATAGAAGTTAACATGTGAGAGGGTTCTGAAAAGTTCTCAGTTCAACCCACTTACCAGAATCAATATTTCAATGACTAAGCATCAGAATTCTGATTTTAGAAAGTAGATTGGTCCAGGAACTTTTCAGCAACCCTTGTGATATTCAATGATCTTTGTTTTTATATATGATAGTCCCCAAACTATCAATGATATTTCACCTTTCCTAAGCTTCATGGCAGAGTACTGGAATTACTTTCAGTTCACAGTAATATCTTCTAGACGCATCTCCTCTAATAAACATGGTCCTCCACTATTTCTACATAAAGAAATGTTTTCTTTATTATTAAACTTGTAGCAAACTGATACTGTTCTGTCATATTGTATCTTTTTTAACAGTAGATAATACAATTTACCTTGGATGATTCATATTGACACAGGCCATTTTTGAATTACATTTAAAAACTTTGTTTAGCAGCATATCAACCTCTATGGTTTATTTTATGGTGTCATCTACCGATAAAATTTATTGCTGGCTATTTTGCTGTAAAATATTATTGTTGGTAATTTTTTTATATAAAAATGTATTGCTGGTATTTTTATACTTTCATAATTTTGTTTTTGTTTGGACGGGGGGGGGGTATCACTTTTGCCCATACCTGGGACCCTAACAGGTCCTACAATCCTGGGTCAGGGTGGACTTCGGAACAACAGCAATTAAGAGCTACGAGTAGGCCTGGGTACCCTACTTCTGTAATTTATCCCAAGAATCTTCTTCTCATAACAGGAAGAAGCCGGCTCAATCTGCCCAGGGTGAATGCTGCATCAGTACAGTACAGTAATTAAGAGCTGGTCCCATGCTCCTCAAAAGCTCCAATCTACCGACCAGAAGCCTTGCTGCTGGATGTAGTTTATTGCCATACCCAGGACTATTAAAAACTATACAAGAATAATTAAAGTATCTAATATCTCAGCAGACACTGAAAAAGTATAAAATGTAGCTAATATGTTCTTTTGTCTAATTAGAAACACAATCATAAAAAAAAAAAAAAACTTACAGTAAGATTTATTTAAATTTATATAAATCCTAGGAATTTGTTTAAGTAAATTTACCTTGTAGTGTCTTGCTGTATCAGGGACTGCTCCAAATTCACCAGTAAGTTGGTTCTTTACGTTGTTAAGCTGATCATTATCATAGTTTACAGCACTGAAACAGTAAAAAATATTCTTAGGAATTCTTTCAAGACATCAAACAAAGTAAGGAAACATGGAAATAACTTTTTTTTAACTTATTCTTTATAAGTTGAATACAAAGTAGTAAACAGTAACATAATGTTCAGATAGGAAAATATTGTCTAATTTTATAGTTTATTTAGATTGGGTGAGTGTATACATATTAGAATGTTAAAAAGCTCCATAGAAAATGGTAATCTATAGAGAGAATACATAATTCATTAAGGACTTAGTGGAGATAAAATTAATATACAGTATGCAAGTATAAAATGGTAACATCAATATCTGTAAAAGTCCTCTAGTCTGATCTCCATTTGTCAACCTTCTTTTAATTAAAATGTTTTTATGCACATTTACTATTCTCATTTCAATCTATGGTGCTTAGGAGACATGACAGGTACTTAACAGGTGGTACAAAAGGGCTTTAAGCTAATACTGTATAATTTAAATTTTAACATCTAATAATCAGATCAAACATAACCTGTCTCTGAAACCATATATATATATATATATATATATATATATATATATATATGTGTATGTTCGTTCCAAGAAAAACTTGATGAATATTCATAAGTGGATGTCTAAAGTGATTACACTTTGGGATTTACACTTTTATTTTTTATGGACTGGATTTTCATTCAAACTGAAGTGGTGTCAACTAAATATTGCCTACTTTTAATAAAGAAGGATCCAAATGAAAATAGAGAAAATAAATTTATTTATTTATAAACTGTAATTTGTCAACGACAAGAAACAAAACATCAGTGGAAGACAGTCCCAGAATATTGAGCTTTTACGTAAATACAGTTTGTTGGCCTTTGTGTATTGCAATCCTTAGTATACCAAAATACTATAGTGAAATTCATGTTTGCTTTATGAAACTATTATAAAGTATGATTTTAAAGCTCTGGAGCTAATGCAGCCATTATATAAATAAAAAAAATTAGTGATACTGCTAGACTCTTCTGTACTTAGGCTCAGTTGGAGTAACTGAACTGTCAAGTCTGTTTCAAACCAATAAGCAATGTCTCAGCAGAACAGAATGCTCATTTATAATGATATAATAAATGAACTATAAAGAATAAAAATACAGATTGATTCACTATTTTTCAAAGAATATAGCTTAGTTATAACTTCATAACTTTAAATGCTAATAACTTTACTGTTCATAATCATAACAATGTTATATGAACAAAAGTTGTTGAGGTTGGCTTGGACAAATTCAATTCAGTTTAGTGAAACTAACAATCAAGCTTTCATTCATCTTAATAACACGAGTTAAATTTCTGCCCAGACTATTATGAATAATCTTTAAAATGTCTAATGGTTTTCATTTACTATTTTTCAAGATATATAGCTCTGTTATATTATAACTTAAAATCTTAACTTAAATACATGTTGCACTTCATAACATTGAATTTAGCTTAACCTATTGAAATATACAAACTATATACAAAGTCTGAATAGTAAACACTATTTAGTAAATAGCTGTAAATGTAAACAACTGTTTCCTGTTTTCATTCTTCATTTAGTCAAACAGTTACAGTTTTGTTTGAATAAGAAATGTGCAATACTTTTAGCATTATCAACTCTAATGTAAAAAAATAGATTTCATGTATAAAAAGTAACAATGTCATAAATTATGATTTTAATAACATATACTTCATTAAAATGTTATTTATTTCTTTTCAAAATTATTTCTAAGATAAATTAAATGAATTAAAATATTACTTTTATTTTGGTGCTACTATAGTATGATATCTACTGAGGCATTTGCGACCTACCATAAATGAAAATGCATTCATTATTGCTGGATAATGCTCAAGAAAAACAATGACCTGTTTACTTTTTCAAAATGACATCAAATCAGTTTACAAACATTAAATCACTATTTGATGATTTTTTAATTTTTTTTTGTATAAAAAAATTGACTTTTTAATACATAACCAGTTTACTGTTCACTGCCTTTAACCCTAATTCCTAACCCTAAAATATTTCATACTTCCAAAAGTTGGTAAATATCATACCATAATAGAAAATGAATAGTAGATATCTTACTATAGTAGAAAATGAACAGCAGATATCATACTATAGTAGAAAATGGATGATTGGAAATGGCCTACTGCATGTTCACAAGTCAAAGGAGATGAAAAACAAATGTCACATTAAAAAATGAGAACATAAACCCTGTTTCCAATATTATATGTAAATATTTTATTCAGGGCTTTGCCTGCTCACCTGGATGGTTAGGTAAGTAACACTTGGGACAACTTCTGCTGTTGATCTCATAGATCGGATCTTCCACCTACCAGTTCCTCACTCATCTACACTTCTTGGATGTGTAGCTGGCAATATGAATGTGGCATGGAACTATTTGAGGACAGTCTGTTTCGCTGCCAAAGGCAGACTTGAACTGACTCCCTTGATCCCAAGCAGGAGTGTTAATATAGACCAGCAATTAGAACAATTTTTTTTTTTTTTTGCTTGATTTCAACTGCTTTCCTCTACCTACTTATTCTCTTCTTCCTCTTCAGTCAAGTGGGTGCCAATTCAAAAATCCTATCTGCTGATTGTGAAACAGAAACACTTGAGATAAGATTACACCCTCTATGTGGGTGTCCTAATCATAGTGCCACACAAGTATAAATATAAAGGGAATGTAATAAAAGAAAAATTTACATGTAAACAATGGAAGACATTAAAGCATCAAGTGAGAAAACTCAAAGCAATATGCCTTAAAAATATGTTTATGACAGACCTGTAAGAAACTGACAGAATGTACTAACAGTTAAATAGAAGAAAAAGTGAAAGTGCACTATAGAGAAGCAATCATGAACATGCATTCAGGCAGGTTGATTTTGAAACCGCCATATTGCACTCAATTTGAAAGTTAGGGTTTCACATGATAAATAATAACAGAAAATGTTTTTTTTCAAATTGTTATCATTTTTGAGGAAACAAGTTTAAAGATTAAGATTAGGTTCAAACTTAGAAGGTTTAAATTTCATTCCAATGATCAGTGAAAAATTTAACAGTACCTCTATACTCCTATGCAAAACAAATATGTAAATGTCAGAGTGTTAAAGCCTTTCCTCAAAAACGCATACAAGCTCAAAGACATAACCAGCAAACAGTCTGGATCTTCATCTGATTGGAATTTTTTTTTCAAAAATGGTTCATGACAAGTCTTCATCCTGCAAACTTGATCTGTCAAGCACTATCAGAGAAAGTTGGTGCTAACATGGAGAATAAAAGAATTCAAGCCATCAAAAAAGCCCAAGGAAGAGTAGGAAAATATTAATTGTGATATTTTTTTTTTTTTATTTTGGTTTATGTTTCTGTATTTCCTGTTATTCTCTAATTTTTCATTTTATCTGTAAAAGTATCGCATTAGTTAAAATAATTGCATCTAATTTGAAGTTTGTTTCACAAAGCCAATGTTCAATTATTAAACAATAAATTGTTTTGTATCACATTTGTAATTTGTTTATTTGCTATAAAGTAAAAAAAAAAACTGGATCAACATTGGCTAAGTGTGATGATGTTATAGTTATTGCCAGAGTTTGTACCAATATAAACTAAAAGAAACATTCACACAAATTTTCATAATACTTACCCAATTAGCAAATTGTTGGATATGTTGTCAAGATGACCTCGGAACTTCAGCCATTTTCCAGCTGCACTGATGTGATCTGTGGTGCATTTTCCTTTGGCCTAAAATTAAAATTTTTTGTTTCATTTGAAAATCTAAGTTTTATTTCTACTTAGCCTCATCTTAAAAAAAAAATTTAAAAAATTGAATATTTAAAATTCTTAAATTAAGAGTAACATTTGTTTTTTTTTTGTTTTTTTTACTATATATTTGCTGAGCTTAGCCTAGTATGGCACAAAGTTACAATATTAAGAAGACCCAATAAAGATCATACTTGGTATTTCCCAAATTGTAATTGGCACTGTTAAAGAAAGTAACTCCTTGGGTAATAAAACAAAAATAAAAGGTTTTGAAAAACTTAATAGCAAACAATAAAAGCTTAGTACAAACCAAGGTTACACAGATGAGAGTATATATTGAATGATGACAGAAGTAAAGAATTAAATAACTTAGTGAGGTTACCTACTTAATATATAACATTTTAAAGTTTAGTTTGGCACACAGCTACAAATCTGAACCACTCAGTGAGAATCAAACACATTATGCAATAATAATCTGCAAAACCAGGATGTTTGTTTTTAAGTATTATTTTGAAATAATGTTATTCCTTACTTGTTATAAAAAATTTTAACATTATTTAATATCTCTTGGTTTAATCTTAGTTAAAGCAATATAGAAGAGGACTAGGCATGGAACAAAAAGAAAGATATCTCTTTACTTAGGAAAAACTAGATTGGCATAAAAAAAAAAAAAACGCAACTTGATAATTTCCTCTCTGAAAAAACTGTCATTTTTAATTCTCTGGTAATGTAGACACCAAAGAAACATTACAAAATATGTTATGAAAATCATAAAATATTGAATGCAAAATGTACTGAAAAAAAATTGTGAATTTATTGTGTTTGAGTTTTGTAATGTGTAATTTAAATTCTAAGTTGTAAAGGTTAGTTTTACAGAGTGTATTTTGATAGTGTACTCATTTCAAGAACAGTAACAAGTAAAAACTACTTTATACATTTATTCAAATAACCACACAGAAGCAGCATGTGCACAAAGGTTTTATGTTTCTTAAAAACATTTGAAGATGACTCAAGGCACAGTTGATGATGTAGCTTTCAACAGAATAGCCACATTCAAACTCTGCTGAAATGTGTTAACCATTTGTAACTGATTGATGAAATAGCATGAGAGAAATTTTTTTCAGTTTTTAGAAGGAAATGTAAACAGGGTTTAAAAGAAATACCAAAATATTGTAAGAAAATATTTTATAATAGAATACAAAAGAAACAAATTAGGTAAATGGTGTTAGAAGAAAAAAAACCTACTTTGATCAGTACAACCATGTCTGTGAGATCTTTTCCATCCCATTTTTCAAAAGGAGTGAGTAGCTGGAGGCGTAAACTCTTAGGATCGACATTAACTGTCAATGCAGTCCCATCAGCAGGAGGGGCCTGATAAGTGTCTTGGCCAGGGTCAAAACCTTTTGAAGGAAGTTCATCTCCACTTGGAGGTACCAACTTGAATTTCTCACCTAAAGTTAAAAATGGTTCAAGTATTAAACAATTTAAATGACCAAATGAAATATTCTTGACCTGGTCAAGAAGAAATAAAAAAATCTGACAGGGCAAAAAATCCTTAAGTAATATAATAATTTTTTTTTTTGTTTTATGTCTAAAACATAAAAAAAAAATTTATTGTCACACTTTGGGGTTGACACTAAAATAATGGATAGTGAAGAGAACAGTGTAGAACATAAAAATAAAATAAATGATGATTAATAAATATATTCATTATATTCTGTGTGTATGTAATGTATATACATATGTTTGTGCTGCATTTAAGTGA
This sequence comes from Acanthosepion pharaonis, assembly GCA_903632075.3. Lineage (NCBI taxonomy): Eukaryota > Metazoa > Mollusca > Cephalopoda > Sepiida > Sepiidae > Acanthosepion > Acanthosepion pharaonis. Next base: position 222,452 of record CAHIKZ030000437.1, on the reverse strand, counting down.
CTTACATATGCTTGTGCAATTTAGTGTACACATAAGTAGGTGCATGCATACATACACGCACAATCTAACAGAGTTCGAAATAAGACATTGGAATAATACATTGCCTTCCCACTCAGTCTTGACAACTGCTACCCTGGGGTCAGCAATGAAATCATAAATTGAAGATAAAGTTTCAAACCATAAAATATCATATAAATGATTTCATTGAACTTTACAGAAATTATTTGGTAATAAGTAAAATTATTTTTGAAGCTTTTCTCCCAAAATTTTGTAGAAATACTTTTAGGTCTATCATTGAAATAAAATATGTCTGCACATACATGAATGTACATACACACAATCTGAATGAAATTGAAATGGATATCAGTGTTGTAAGGGCTAATTTTCCTTTCTGTCTGGAAACAACACCTGGATAACAGGAAAAGAGTATAAGCCAGCTCTTTGAAGTCATCTTTATAACTCCTGTATGTAAGTTAAATATTTTCTAATAAATGTAGAATTTTTAAATGGACAAACAATTTTGATTTTAAATTTGATCATCTTGTTATCAGGAAAGCAACAGATGCAGAACTAGTATATTTTAATACAAAACTGCAAAAAATTTCAATTCTAACTGACTGTTGTTCCAACATAATCTTAAAAAAAAAAAAAAAAAAAAAAGTCATTTAACCCTTTGAACAATAACCTAATTCTCCCTTTACCATGTCCCTGGGCCTCCTGAGCTCACAGTAATCATTATTAGTATTATTATTACCACTGAATACTGACTTGAAGATACTCTCAAGGGAGTTGCATATTGAGCCTCTTTAACCAATGAATCATCAAGTAAATCCAATACCAGCTGAGTTCTCATTTACACATGCTTTAATCTTTTCATCCAAGAAAAGCTGAGCTGCTCATTTCATTTACCACAAATAAGATAGTCTGCATCAATCTACTAATGAACAATGGTGTAGCAAGCCAATGCATCAGTGAAGGGAATGCATAACATTAAGAAGAATTTTAATATCTAAAAAATTATCACAAATTTAAGCAAAAACTCCAGTAAACTAGAATTGAGTAATTCTGAAAATGAATAAGTCCAGAGATGATAGAAATTTAGATCTTGACTTTGAAATTGTGGTTATTGGCAAATGGTGAAACCAAATGTGTAAAATAAATAAATAAAATATATGACATTGATAAAACAACCTATCAGCTCTGGAAAAAAGAACAAACAAAAATTTCTAAAAAAAAAAAAAAAAAAAAAGCATATTAAAAATATTCATTAATTCTAAATTAATGAATATTTTACTAAAAGATGTACATAAAAAGTCATTATCAACAGAAACATTAAGTTAATGAAGATACTAGGTCCAAATATTTGCTTAGTAATAGTTATTTTAATTTTTAATATGAAAACATTAGATACTGAGTATTTATTATTAATCCAAAAAAATTGTACAAAAAGGAAAAAGACCTGAATATATTGCAAGATACAAAAAGTCTAAGTATACCATTAGCTCCTGTCAATTCATCTGTGATAGGATTAAAGTCAAGTGTGCCAGCAATCGCTAATGCAGTCACAAGTTCAGGAGAAGCAACAAATGCATGAGTTGCTGGGTTGGCATCATTACGCCCAGTGAAGTTTCTGTTGTAGGAAGTGACAATGGTGTTTTTTTCTCCTTTCTTAATGTCTTGCCTATCCCATTGACCAATGCAAGGACCACAGGCATTGGCAAGGACAAGTCCATTAATGGCACTCAGAATTTCAGTCTAAGGGAAATAAAGAAAAAAGAGAGATTGAGAAGCATAATTGATACAAAGGTTAAAAATGAAACATTTAAAAGTTTGTTTATCAAATCTATGCTGATTGAAGCCCATGAATTCAGTTTTAGAGGCATTGACAGACTTCAACATTATTGGCAGCATTTTCTAGATGATGTAGGAGAATGGTGGCATTGGTAATGGTGTCTAGTGATAGCTAGGTCATATGCATAGTCAATATCAGTCAACATTTTTGCAGGATGTCAACTGAGTTTTGGTGATAAAGTAAAACCTGTCAAATCTTTTACATAGCTATGAAGTGAGATAAATTCTACTGAAAAGATATGAAAATTCACACAGCTAAAGTCTGGGCCATATTTATTAAAATGGATGTAATGTGGAAATCTGATCTACTGACAACTTCAAGCAGAAATTCTTTTGAGCAGTCAGTAAAGGTGGTGTTAATGTATGGTGCCTCTGCCTAGACATTAACTAAAAATCTATGCAGGATAGAACCTATACTCAGATGCTGAGAGCTATAGTTAACAGCTCTTGGAGGCAATATCCAACTAAATAACAGCTTTATAGACCTATCCCTGATATTTCTACAATCTTATGCGAATACAGAATGTGCTGGCAAGCAAAACAAGAACTTGTGAGTGATCTACTGCTCTGGACACCTTGCCATGGAGCAAGACAAGCTGGTCACCCAGCAACCACCTACATTGACCAGATATGTTATGACACAGGATCTTGCTAATGATCTGACCTTGACACAGGACTGTGATGTTTGGCATGATAGACTCTTGATTGTCCAAGCTAACTCGACCAAATAAAACAACAATAATATATATTTGGTACTTTTAAAAGAACAATTTAATATTAGAAAAATCAAATTTTTTAGATAAAGCTGAATAAAAGTTATATTCATTTGAAAAATAAATGCAAAAATTAAAGCATAAGTGGTTTTGAATCCAAATTCAGTCACATTAATTGTGGCAGGGGGCAATATCACCTCAAAATAATAATATTGAAAAAAAAAAAAAAAAAAAAAAAAAAAAAGATAAAAAAAAAGGGATATTGTGAAACAGAAAACACCAAGTGAAGAGAGGTGTTTTTGAATAACCAAGATGTTGATATGCTGTAAAAACTTTGAAATGTTAATGTTACAGCTTTTATTTAGAAAACGAAATACAATTTTTTTTTTAAAGCGTACAAAAGATATCAGATTAATAATAGAAGGTAGAATTAAGAATGTCATGATCTAAAGGTTAATTTTATCGATAACAAGACAGCATTAATCTATGTAAAGTTTACCAAAATTGCTCAGAGCTATTAATAAACTTAGAACAATGGCAATACAGTCAGGGTACTGAAAGATGAAGTGAGTGTGAAGTTTTAATTTAGAAGTGTGTCGGGAAATGGGTCAATCCCATTCCTAATAAAAGTATGTCAGTACGTTTGCTCTAGAAAAAACAAATACGTCACCAGTTCTCTATATAAAGAGACAAGCCAACCGGGCAAGCAGAGCAGAGTTGGGTTAGAGACAGTGAGGAAGTAACATCAGAGATTGGAACAAAATGCCCGCTAACATGTGCTGTTGATATAAGTACTGCTGCTCCTGCTACTACTAATATTACTACTATTGAGGATGGGAACATCAACGATTGTAGTAGTTGCATTAAGAACAGACCACAAAGGGTTAAAACAAAGCCACCTCTCTCCTTTAACGAAATTACAAAAAGTATTTTCTTTTGTTGATCATCGTTCATATACAAGAGACATTCAACTTTTTGCCATGAGAATTGTATTATTATATGTATTGTTAATGTTTAACTTTTGTCCCTCTAAAATCGGATTAACTTGGCCATATTTATTTGCTGTTAACCAGATTCTCACCCAAGAAGACCAACAGAGAGCTTTCGGAATTCTACAACCTAACTACTCGCAAGGATCAAAAATTACAATGTGGCTGGTGAGTGGAATCAAATCGACATTTGAAAGCAGAGACTTAGGTCTAACCTGTAATACTGGACCATGGACCATACAGGACCAACGTCTGGTTTTGTGGATGACGTCGGCCCAGTGGGGTTAGGATACAGTGTCACATGGATGCCTTGGCCAGAAATTGCATTACAACTGACACCATGCGAGAGGATCGGCATTACAAATCATTTTAACAGAAAAATGGCAGCTTACTCTTTCACTTGTTGGTAAAAAGAGCAGCTACTATAGTATGAAATTCTTATTTTATTTGGATGGAAATTCTCAGTTTGTGGAGCATTAAATTTATTTAGAAACTGCAAGAACTTTCCTTCCTTTCCAGGTAATAAAAACTATAAAAATAAAACCTTAACTTTGCTCCTGTCATATATAATTTAAAGGATCATTTTTTTTAAAGCTGATTTTAAAAAAAAATTCAGCTGCATTCATTTTAGTTAAGTGAGACCAATTTTTATTCTGTTTGTATAATTTGAATAGTGAAAAAATATACAAAATCAATTAGCATCAGAAAATTCACCAAATGCAATGAAAGGAATGAATAAATATAAAATCATACGAATCCTAAAAATAAATTTGTAAGTACATAAAATTGTAATTTGTTTTAATACTAAATTTTATCTTTTGTGTTAAACAAACTTATTGTAAACTTGACATTAAATCTCTCAATCAGGAAAAAGATTTACATTTTCCACAAAATTAAAAACAATCACCTTTGATTTATGATAAATTCTATTTCACTAATTCAAAATAAATACATAATACATACATAATTTCTACTATCAGAAGTGGTACCAACTCCAGCAAGAAATAAAGTGATAAAAATATTTTGAATTTTACATTATGTTCTGGAGATGAACACAGCTCTCCATAAGAGGACTTGGACTTGTCCAAATACATATAGACTGATGCCAAGAATCATCAGAGGAAGGAGTAAACAAGTAGAAATTATCTTGCTTACTACCTATTTCAGCAAGATTATGTTGACTCCAAGTGACATACTATGTCTTGATAGTGTTACTCAATGCAATGAAGACAGCATAATGTAAGGCCAGTATGAATCACATAAACATTCTAACACATGCATCTGTTAAAAATGTTACTTATTGTGAAGAACTTTACAAAAAATATTAGCGTTTATTAATAAAACTACAGAAAATCAAGACAATTTATATGTATTTTACAAGTAGAACAAAAATATGTATTCACTTACGAGTCCATCTCTTTCAATTGTGGCTCTGATTTGTTCTGAGCCTGGTGTGATAGTAAAAGCTCCTTTACTCTTCAAACCATGATCCAAAGCTTGTTTGGCAATGCTCACAGATCGACACATATCTTCATAGCTACTGTTGGTACAGCTACCAATTAAACCTAGAAAAGAAAGATCATACTATACCAAATGACCATATTGTTAGGAATAAATTTGATTTTGTTCTGAATTATCTGTTCTTTACCACCATATTTTAAAAATTAACTAATTTTTCATTGATTTTTATAACATGATATATACAGGAATAAGAAAAATCACTCTTTAATTTAAAAACTTTTTTTCTTTCAAAAGAATATGGTGAAAAATAGAAAGAAATTAAAACGTGAGTTCCGAATTAGGAATTCTAGAAAGTAATGGCTCCAATAACTACATATTTTAAATGGTTTCCTAAAATACAGTATATACAAATTTAAAATAGTTTCAATAATTTTATATTTAAATATATGAAACATGCCATAAATGTTGATTCTTATAAATATGCAGAAAAAATTCTGAAAGTATACAAGCATCTAAATTTTACTGAATGTAAATTTAATTAGTGTATTTATCTAATGAAATTTACTATGTTTTAATGAACTTGAGAGAACATTTTGTAAAATTAATAAAAAAAAAACTTACCAACTTTAACCTCAAGTGGCCAGTCATTCTTTTTGGCAATTTCTCCCAATTTAGAAATAGGATGAGCATAATCTGGTGTGAAGGGGCCATTAACATGGGGCTCAAGCTGAAAACAATAACAAAATAAAATCAATAATAATAATTCACAATTACCTATTTTCATATTCATGCCCTGAAATGTTTACAGAAATTAATGTAATTTTTTTAATAATAATTATAGTTGCACTTATACACTGATAAACAGATTTGGCCAGTGTTGTAGCAAAGTGATATTTTAAATATTTATATTTGTTGTAGTTGTAAGATTTAACCCAAGTGGTACTGGAAAAGACAGAATTGTAGGAGGTCTGAATATTGCATCATTCCAGACTAAATCCAATTTTTTTCAAGTAAAAATACCATGAACATTACAGATTTTGTCCAAAACTGGTACAATTATAGAGCTTCCTTAATCTTGAGGGAATGACACCTGTCTCATATTTATATTAAGAAATTTGCAGAGATAAGACATTCTGAACCAAAAATAAAATGAATTTTTGAAGGTAAGGACAAAAGTTTAAAAATCAATACTTCTATAGTTTTTACACATTGAAACTTCAATTATAGACTATTTCAAAATACCCAAGTAGATCTAAAACTTATTCTATGCATTTTTTACTTTCTTGCAAGCTCCACCTGTTAGGAGAGATTCTTTTGGCTTGAGCCTAGCAAATTTTGAAAAGCTGATTTTGATATGAGGGTTATTTGATTTAAATAATTGATATGTCTCTTAAGTTACAGAATATGAAACCTTTTTGTTCTTGAACTTATCTACCATGCTTTCAATCTGTCTTGTAGTCATTCTCTTCCAGACATAACTACTTGATTCTCATAAAATCACATCACTTGATCAGTTGTCTCTTGTGGGAATGTGTTTTTTAGTTTATTTGACCGAGTTAAAATTCCTTGTACATTTTCTTGTCAGTAAATGTCTCAATTTATTGTCCCACATTAATACTTAATTACTTTTTTATTATTATTTTTTTTATTCATGCAAATAAGAGAGATAGTAAAAGTAAGAACTATGAAGATAGAAAGTTATACAGAGCCATGGTCTATACTATCTACCAAGAAAACCGACTCCCATTAAATACTACCTGGCTCCAATGGACCCATTTCTATTTTTTTTTTTAAACTTTTCAAACATTTTGCATTTTTTGATGATTTTAGGTATGTATAACAATAGATGGACAAAGAAATAATTTTATTCAAAATTTGTTCACTGAAATAGAAAAATTACTATGCATCTTTGCATTTAGTTTGAAATTATAAACTTAATTCAAATTACATTTTTAAAAAAATTTGAATTCCTTGCTGCATTTTGCACAATACTGTAAAATGGCTTTGACAGACACGTTTTTGGCAAATATCTGCATTTATCTATCCATTTTAGGACCACACAAGGTGTATCTTTTTTTTTTCTTTCTCTGATTGGATGTTCCTTGAGGAGTGTATTGCTCACTAGAGTTTGTAGTTGCATTAATACCTGTGAGATCCAAATTCTTTCAGCATTTGTCCATTTTTGGATTATTTCCAGGAAATTTAGCTTCATGAACAATATAAATGATGAAAGAGCTGAATCACAAAATCTTCTTGCAAAATGTGAAGGTCCAGGCTTTTGATGTAAAACATTGTTGGATGGAGTTCTTCGTTGTGCCCTTTAAATTGGTTTAGAGGATCAAATTTCAGATTTATTCTTTGATAATACTTTCTGTTCATTATTAAAGAATCATTTGTCAGCTTTGTCATCATCATTCATATCATCATCATCTGATTCTGAATAAGTAATGCTGACATTATTGCTTTCATTATCATCTTCAGAAAAAGAAATGGCACTATGATATTTTTATTTAATTAAAAATTTCAACTATGGGTCCAATGGACCCACTTGGCAACCAACTATTTTATTTTTTGTTCTAAATTTATTTCCTTTGTGTAGATGATAGAAAATGAAGAAAAAATTAATCACAAAAAATAATATGGATAGAATAAATATAAGAGTGAAAAACTTAGTTTTGAAAAAAATCTTATGGGTCCATTTGTAGACTGAGGGTTAAAGGGACATAAAAAAAAAAAAAAGATATAATTTAACGAAAATAATCAGTTAAAGGGAAACAAACCGAAAATATAAACTTTTCTCCCCTTTTAATTAATGTAGACTCTTCATTCAGGTTCGTTACATTCACTTATACGCAAATACCCGGGGGGGGGGGGTATGAATCTGTCTCTACGACCCCAGATAGGGGTTAAATAGAAGAACAGACTGGGTTCTATAGCCTTGGTTGGCAACCAGTCGATTGCAGAAAGAAATGGAAACCTACTGCAAGAAAATCTTCTGCCCAGTCAACTTCATGAGTTGAAAAAGACATGATTGGCAAATGTATATCATGTATAGCATTTAACTGATAACTGAGAATCTTAGAGATTACAACCTAGTACATTAAAATCCTTGCAGTCCAAATTCTCAGTCATTCTCCACTATAAAAGTTTCTAGATATCAAAGGCCAGACCAGTTGTAAGATTTAGAAAAGAAAAATGGTTGACAAGTTACTCAAGTACTTTAAAATAGTGTATAATTCAGCATTTACCTTTTGCTAACAGAAATATTGATTTTTGTTTTTAAGTTCTTGTCATTAACTTCAAAATTCCATGTTTTATGCAAAGTGCAGAAAGCCATATCTCTGGAACTCTTTGTGGCAAAAATGTGAGACAAATGACATTCAATTTCTTTCATAAAAATCTATAATTGTGCCAATTTTGAACAAAATCCCTGATGGTCATGGTTTGACTGATGATTTCACATGGAATTTATTCATATTGACTGATTAGCTTTTATAAAAGTATTCGAAGAAAAATTGATTTTAAATCATACTGAAGACTCTTTCATTAAACTCACTGAATAATTTTATGATATAAACACTGGTGAGATAGTTTTAAAACTAAGTATTTTTACAAATAGAAAATATAAGTTTAGCGTGTTGATTTTTTGTTTTCTTGTAGAAATGGGACAATAAATTTTCAATCTAATAGATAGTCATCAATGAATATTTGGCTATTATAAAATACATGATAAGTTTATGGTTAAATATGTATGGGTACAACTCCTCCAAGTTAAAAAAAAAAAAAAAATCCTGAAAAACTTACCTTGTCCAAATCAATTTCAATGATATCATCATACTGTGCACCTTTGTCAGCTGAGAGTATATGTTTGTATGAATCAGCTAAATTTGCAATTTCTATAATGAAGAATATTAAGATTTAGTTTTTAAAAATTAAAATATTTTCTTTTCATTTAATATGCTTATATTTTATAACTCAAAATTCAGATTTACAGTTTTGGCACAGTTTGGTTAAACCTAATTTGAGATGGATTTGAGAATCAATGTTTTTTGTTTGATTTTTTTATTAATTTTATTGATAACTTATATAATTCTATTGAAAAATAATCCTTTTCTTTAGATTTATGTAGAATTATGATGAAATCAAATTGTTTCTGATTCCCAAGTTCTCTCTAAAAGTATCTTCCTAACTAAGAATCAAGGTGTACTACAGCCAATTATTATTCATGGGTAAATTAATTCAGTGCTGAGAAAGAATTAGTTAAATCACTTGGATTTATTATTTATACAAACTATTATGTAACTTCTCAAAACAGCTGAAAATTCATTAGTATATAGGAAAACCATATTTTTACAGTCACAAAAAAAAAACAAACCAAAACTCATTAATGCTGTATTTGTATTTGTCAATTTTTTTTAATAAGTAATGAGTTGTACATTCACTCAAGTCATCAATTGCCACATTGAAGCTAGGCTTAGTAAATTGCTATATGAAAATCAGATTTCAAAAAGAAGTTAGAATTCATTATTTGCAAAATCAAAGAAATGCTATATATTTATTGCGTAAAAGGTTAGATGTGCAGAATCAGTTTCTAAAGTATTCAATGAATAAATGATAATGATGACAAGACATTAGAAGTAGACAAATGATTTTATAGTCTAAAGAAGCAGATCAGATTCATCTGAAAGATACACTTACCACTCCGCTTTGTGGCTACTAGGTAGTCTTTCATACGGTGATTATAAGGAAAAATAGAAGTAGTTGCACCTATTTCAGCTCCCATGTTGCAAATGGTTCCCATTCCTGTAACAGAAAATCATTTTAAAATATTGAATAAAGAAGCAGAACATTAGATTAGAAATAAGTATTTTTCATTAAAACTGATTACTTAGCAAGAAAGAACTTTCATATACATTAGAAAGTGAAATAAAAAAAGAT
>CAHIKZ030000437.1:200000-202500 GCA_903632075.3 Acanthosepion pharaonis | reverse complement strand
TATATACCGTTACAACTATGTATATATATATACACGTACAACTATATATATATATACTACGTTATGGAAAATTTAATTATACACAACTATATATATATATATTTACACATGTACAACTCGATATATAATACACATATACAACCGTATATTATATAAAACTATCCATATATATATTCCTTCATACTAATAAAATATTGGGCACATACACTTCATCTATGCATATGACTATATATATTCTAAACAATATATCATATATAAGGGTCGGACAGTCCATATTTATATACACCCCACAACTATATATATATATATATACACATATACAGCTTTATATATATATATGCATATACAACTATGTATATATGTATACATATACAAACTATATATATATATATATGCACATACAACTATATATATGCCACAACTATATATATATACACATATACAACTATATATATATATACACATATACAACCTTTATATATATACATATACACACATATACAATATATATGTATATATATGTGAGATGCGCTTCACTCCTAAGAGAGAGCATAATTTGAAAGAAGCAGATATACTTTTGTAAACAGATACACATTGATCCCGGCTAAATGCCGAGAATCGACACATGACAGAATATGACAGAAGGTCAATTTAATGTATTAGCCATACACACCTTGGCCAATACGAAAAATATCCGTCCCCAAACATCAGTAATACTACATGACCCCCACCATCACTACGTTAGGGCAATAAAGAAGGTAGTGCTCGAGCTGCTGTTTCACAAGACCGCGTATCTGTATATATTTTTTAAGTTGCGTTCTGAACCGCGCTCCGTCAGACACTAACAAGATATCAGATACAGTTCATCCGTCGAGTATAGATAACCACATTTGATCCCATAAAGACCGGGAGAAACTAGGACGACTGTAATAAAATTGCCATTTTTGAAGTAGGACAATATCGGACGATGGAAACTTATTATTGCAAAATATAGTAAATTTAATATAATCAAATATTTAAATATGGATATTAGAACTTAGATATTTTATTGTCATAGAACTCGTCATTAGCTTATTTCTTCATTAACTTATGAATTATGATTCATCAGAAAATTTAAATAGGTAAACCGTGCCTTTCTATGAAATGAATATTCAAGGATCTCACTAAACACAATATTTTATACTATGCTTAATCGTAATCGTTTTCTTAAAAATGCAGTTATATTAATTTTTTCCTTTTAAAGCGTGATAAATTCTTAGTTGTCACAATGCAATTCCTCTTGCTATATATATATTTTTATTTGCCTTAAGAGCGGTACCCATTAGCGACCCAAAGACGTTTACAGAATATTATATAAGATTTGCCATTTTGGTTTATTTATAGAGGAAAATATATCATTGTATTATATAATGGGTCACAAATCTCAACATTGATTTGTTATTCGATACTCTTCAGAACATTTTTATAGGAATATTCTAACGGTAAGATATCTATAATTAAAAATCGACTGATAATGATTATCCATTCACTTACCTCCCTTAGGCATTGTCCTGTTTTTAATGTCTTTATTTTTTTTTTTTGTATTTTCGCCTAGATAGAGCGTTACTGCTGAAATGCCTTATGAGTTGTGATTTACGTGAGAGGAGATACTAGGAAAGGAAGATGATAAAGATAAGAGGAGGGAATAAATGAATAATGAAATCTGATTTGGACACTTAAGATATAGTCTTCAGAAACGTCTTTAATCATGCGAATGTTTTCCACAAATTATTAGCCGTTCTTATACAAAAGGCGATCTGAGTGTATTTTCCGTTACACATGGAATACGAAGAGAATTATGACATGGCATATAGGTTTGACACTGTCGAACTGAGGAATGAGATCCTCTTAAAATTTACCATAGAAAAGAGATTAGGGATAAGTTTACGATGATGACTATGGGAACCTAAAAGCAGCTTTGGAAAATTTCATCCCCAATAGAGCCACGAAAAAGCATTAAATTCTTTTTCAAGACTGGGACGTTACAATTGAGTATCTCCAAAGTAGAAATAACAGCAATATTCCAATTTTGGTCTAACCTGAAACTTGGGAATATAAAGTATGAAATAAAACCACATACTTCCAGCAGGGATTGAAAGTACCGATCATGTTTCCAGCATCTTCATCAGTTCATTGTATATAGGGAGATCCAACTGAGGTCTAGAGTAAAAGTAGATCCAATTTACGTTCAGATCATGGCACATTATTGGAGTCCAATCGTTCTTAGGGATTCGAGATAATTAGTATCTAATTGGTGATAATAAAAGGATACAAGCTTTTGAAAATTACCATTGATTTGTTAGAACGAGATCAGAGTATTGATCCGTTGCAAAGCACTGAATATATATACATACTTAATGTTTCGTTTTAATCAGTAGTATATATTTGCATTGGTATTCAGTAATGATCTAAGAATCTTCCTTGGAGGATCATTTATAGAAAAAACATAACGAGGGGCAGT
>CAHIKZ030000437.1:0-192500 GCA_903632075.3 Acanthosepion pharaonis | reverse complement strand
ATGAGACGAAATTTAATTTGTTTGGTCTCTGATGGCCTTAAGCATGTGGTGGCGCGACCAGGTGAGGAGTACAAAGAAGTGTGTCGCCTACAGTCAAGCATGGTGGTGGGAATGTCATGGTCTGGGCTGCATGAGTGCTGCAGGTATTGGAGAGTTACATCATTGAGGGAAACATGAACTCCATCATGTACTGTGAAATACTGCAGCAGAGCACGATCCCTCCCTCCAGAAACTGGGTCGAGAGCAGTGTTCCAGGCATGACAATGACCCCAAACACATCCACTGCTTTACTGAAGAGGCTGAGGGTAAAGGTGATGGACTGGCCAAGCATGTCTCCAGACTTGAACCCAATCTTGACCATCCTCAAGCAGAAGGTGGAGGTGCGAGAGTCTCAACATCTGGCCAGGCCCCGGGACGCCTGCCATTGAGGAGTGGAAGAGTTATCCAGTGACTACCTGTGAAGCTCTGCAAGCTCCAGCCCAGGAGAGCAAAGGCAGTTTTGGATAAATGATGGTGGTTACACAAAATATTGACAGTTGACATGTTGTATGTTAATATTGGACAACTTTTCCTAAGGTGTACTCATTTTGTTGCCAGGATTTAGCTTTTAATGGCTATATTTTGAGTTATTTTTGAGGGAAAATAAATTAACCTGTTATATACATGCAGACAGGCCACTTTTCATTGTGTCAAAGTGTCATTTTGTCAGTGTTGTCCTATGAAGAGATATACTTTAAATATTTGAAGAAATGTGAGGAGGTACTCACTTTTGTGATACACTGTGTGTGTGTGTGTATATATATATATATATATATATATATATATATATATATATTCCATTATTGCATTTTGGAATAAATAAAGAAATGCAAGTGAATGAAAATGACTTACCTGGTGAATGATACCACTGCCAGGTTTCCAAAAGCCTACTCCATATTTAGCACCTGCACTTTTCAGGAAATTATATACTTCTTTGTTAATATCCTGATAAAAAAAGGGGTGAGGATAAAACAAAATTAGTATTAATTTCTTTCTAACACCATGAGAAGGTGGAGATTTAAGAATTTCTCTGAATGAATGAAATAAAATATATTTTTCTTTAATAATTAAATAATTAATTGCTGTAAAAATATCCAATATCAATAATGTTATCACTTGAGCGCTTTTTGTTGCAGAGGTTTTGCTAGACTGAAAAAGGTGTTAAATTCTTGTAGTTTTCCTCTAAGTTTCGCAGACATATCTTTATTATTAAATATTATTTTAGAAATATTTTCATATATACAAAAAATATAATAGGCATGTTCAATGAAATGTGGTTTCTGAAAAGTCCTTGGCTCAACCAAGAAACCCTTCCAAAAATGTTTGGTCAGATTTTGTGAAGTGGGACTGACTGAAAAATTTTCAACATCTTGTATTTTCAAATATTGACTATTTTATTGGTAATAACTGATCTTCTTCTGAAATCAATAAGAATTGCATATTTACTTACTTTGGCACGAGCTAAATCCTTTTCTCCACCAAGCTGTGCTTCAATGAGATGGTCACAATGGATGGTGCTAGGGACAGCAACACGTGGTAAGCCACTAGATATAAACTGTAACATAGCCATCTACAGAGAAATAACAGACACAGATTAGAAAGAAACATTAAAATGAGAAGTAAATCTTTTCATTCATCGAACAATGTTTTTAAATACTAAAATATGACTATTGTTACTTGTCTTCTAACATAATTTTCATTGGCCTACTTTTGTTTGCTATACAATGTTGGACAGCAATTAAAGTAACTTAAAAAAAATTAATTTGATTTATTCATTCAAATACAGACTCTTTACCTAAAAAATAGAAGGTATTAAATGCCTAATGGTATATCAACCTCAGTGGGTTATTTAATGCCAACAAGGATATGTTTGTATGACTAGAATATGTATTAATAGTTTGTTTTTTTTTTCAAAAAATGTATTGCTGGTATTTTTTTTCTATAAAAATCTATTTTTATACTTTCATAGTGTTTTGACACCACTTTGGGAGTTAACCATTTGCTCATAGCTCGGATCCTAACAGCTGCTACATCGCCGCGTCAGGGTGAATCTTGGAACAGCAGCAATTAAGAGGTAGCTCCATGCAGCTCAAAACCTCCTGATCATAAACCTTGCTGCCAGATGTAGTGTATTGTCATACCCAGGATGTGCCTAAGTTGTCAACGTTACATTTCATAATGACAGGAATATTGTGTGTGTGTGTGTGCGCCCGAGAATGAAATTATCAACCTGAAAAGATTTATGACATTCAATGATCTGTCAGTTTTTGAGCACCAAATATTCAAATTGAATACTAGCAAGGATGCCTGGCATTGACCAAGGAAAAATAACTTAAAATATAACAACACTGGAAAGAATGTTACTTAATATATTTCTTCTTACACCACAAAAGAAATGAAAAATTATTTACACATAAAAAAAGATTTTGCTGAAAAAATATTCTGATGCCCAAAGCAGTTGCTTATTTTGACAAGACTTCTGTGTATACAACATTGGTGTTTCTTCCTTGGGGATCTAACCTAAAACAAGCAAAAGCATGGAGAAATCGAGGCCAGTAACTGAAAGAGTTTGTGACTTGTTGATCATCATAGTAAAGCTTTGTCTCACAAAAAACTGAAATCATATAAATTCAAGCCATTTAAGATAGTTGCTCCTGTAACATATGGGAGAAACTTCTTGAGAATTCCATTGCACAACTATTACATTTTAAATAGCTGAAACAATTAAATTTATTCCACAAGATTTTAAACTTGTTCTTTCATTTGGCTAAAACAATGATCTTTAAGATCAGTACCAAATATCTTTTCATTCTTTTATCTGTCCAAATTACCTACACATAACAATTTACATCTCAGAATGTAATTGCTGGACTGCAATACAAATGTCACAAGTAATTCTACCTCTAATTACCTCAGGTCAGATTTTACCTTATCCTTCTTACCATTTGTGAAGCCTAGAAACAAAACATTTTTGTATTTCATAGTAAATTCAATATCTTAGTCCATTTTGATAGAAATGGCATGCTATGTTCTTCAATGGCATCTGGTGACATCTGAGGTCAACTTCACACAGCCTCTGCAACAATTAGACATTCTTCATGCCAATATAGCAAATTCAATATCTAGCTTTATTTGGTTAGATATGATGTTGTGCTCTTTGGTGACCTTTGAGGTCAACTTTATATAGCCTATATTATTACTTCAGGTATTGTGGTTATCCATACAAAAAAAAAAGGAGGAGCAGCTTGAGACTTTCCTTCTGGCTGTGATGTGGGAACATATATACACTTTCACATAATATAAATGTGAGATTATTAAAAACAAAAAAAAACTAATTTATATTACCTGAGCTGTTGCATCTTGCATAGCTACTCTATCTGGTCGAAGCTTCAGATAACTCTCACCACGAACAATATCCTGTAATTAGGTAAGTGTAAAGAAGAAAAAAATATTTACTTTCTAATCAATAGCAGCTGAAGTCTATAGTTATGTAGAGCTTATCCCATGAAAATTTAAAACCATTTGCATCCACTATTTTAAGCAGTTTTGAATAATTTAGCTTTATTTCTTTTTAAAAGGAAGTAGTTCATTTAATTAACAAATACACAGACTTATAGATTTAGTAGAATAACGTAGAAATAATAGCAACCAACAGTTAATGAACATTGTTTTTACACTCAACAAACATAAGATCAACAAGCAAAAGGGCTGCCTGGAGAGGTCAGTAGTTGAGACTGAGAAAGCAAGTCAAGAAAAGGATTGAAAAGGAGTAGTTAAAAAAAACACAATAATTAACAGAAACAGTTTATGGTAGTAAACTAAATTAAAAACTAGAAAATGCATTAATTTAAACATTTGATTAAAACGCAGAGAATCCTATATAAAAAGTGTGGTAAAGTTTGACAAATTTGTCAGCCAAAAACATTGTGTAAAAAGAACAGTTTTTTTTCTTAACACCATTATTATTGTATATCCTCTCAGCAATTTTTCTCATCTTAGCAAATTTATGTAACCAGACCAAAAGAAAGAAATGCTCAGAAAATACATTTTTAAAGAATTTATAATTAGTTTCTAATCATTATTTAATTTTTCTTGATCTCTTATTTACTGATATTTTTATAAATTTATCAATAAAAATGTTTTCATTTTTATTTCTTTATAATATGGTAAATAATTAATATTGCATTATAGTTGATTCACATTTTTATAATCTTGTAAATATAAAATTATTCTTGTAAATAAACAATCTAATAAATGAATAGTGTTTAATTCTTTTGTTGTTAATTCTCACAAAAAAAGAAAATACATAAATCCAGTTTCATGTTTGGGTTTCATTAAAATTTTAAAGATAGCTTTTTAAAAAAATAAAAATTCCTGGGGGAGAGAGGAGTATACAGTAATTGCTGGGCCAAGAAAAAAAAAACATCTTTTTGAAACACTGCTTTTTTTTGTGTATATATTTTTACATTTAGCCAAAAAGGTCATTGACTTAATGTTTCAATTTGGAAATTCAAATAAACATTAATTATTATGGCCCAATATAATTCTATTTCCATGATAGATTATTCAAATAAATGGTATGTTGTCCAAAAAGGTTGAGAAAAGTATACAAAAAACACTTTCTTAAAGTAAATTTAAAATAAAGAATATACAAAAACAAAAATATTCCCAAAAAACTTCTCATCATTTTAAAATTTTCTAAAAAACCAAGTTTTTTTTAAAACCTTGTTTACTAATATTTTATTCTGTTTAAAAACAAAACAAAAGCATAATCATGGAAAAAAGCAAGTACCTGATTTTTAGGATTATCCAGATGTCCATACACAACCTTTTCAGAGAGGGTCAGAGGGCGATTTAATCTAAGATGAAAGAATGTATCCATTTTAGAGAGCAAAATAATAATTAAAAAAAAGAAATTCAATAAGCTATACAAAATAAATGCAATATTCTTAAAATTGATAAATATTTTCATTTCTTTTTCTGTATAAAAATCACAAGATTATGAAAATCATTAATAAAATTCTAGGAAAATGTCATGAAAGTTTCAATTTAAAAATAGTAACATTTAAAAATGGATTCCACTTAGTGTTGTTTTAACAAAACAGAGTGAATAATATAAAAAATATTTTTAAATCCTGGTGAATATATGCCATAGCATTTAAAAATTATGTTTAAATTTATTATTGTTCTTAAAAAGTTGCATTTTATTTAGCAAAACAGCTACAATTATGTTAAATCTAGAAAGCTCCATTATTTGCTTTTCAACAATAATCCTTACTGCAATGAAAAGAGGATCAATTTTCAATCTTTTTATAGATATACAAATCAATATTTCCATTATTCAACTGTGCCATGCTAAAATGATGGAAATATTTCAGGTTTTGATCATTTATAAATACTATGTGATTGTAAAACTGATATGAATTAAACTGGGATTAAAAATAATTTAATACAAATTTTATTTGTCAAGCTTAAAATAAGAGAAAAATCCATTTCCATTATAGTCATCAGAATAGCCCAATATAGTGACAGACAATTTGCTTATCTCTACATAGATGTTTCTTCTGGTTATGCAAAAATGTTTTACATTTACAGTAACATAATTTAAAATTTGCTATATTTATGGAGGAAGAATGTTCCATATTGGAATAAAGCATTTGTAGATAAAAACCAGTAAGATAGAAATCCATACTGTCAGTTTCATGCCTTAAGTGATCATCAGTCATTTATGATCTGATGATCACTTAATATAAAACTGCTAGTCACATTGAGTGTTGATTTCTATACCCACACTATTTATATATATATATATATATATATATGATAAAGTTAATTGATAAACCGTATGGATAAATACAGGTAGGATATAAATCCCAAGAGCTCAATGTAGTAAACAGAGCAAGTAATAATTGACAAGCCATTTTCAGAAAGCCATGGTAATATTTTATATTTTGTGAGACCGATAAAATTCAGTTCCGCTTCGTCAAACCTTGTGGTTTCAAAACAATGAGTGGATTCAAAAATTCTTTCAGAAAAACAAGATTAGTGGAAGTTGTGTTTTAAGGTAATAACAGAGTAGGGAGGGGAGGAAGAAGGTATATGTCTCTAGGAGATACAATGGCTGTGGTGTTGACCTCTCGTTCAGTTCACCGGGACAAGAGAAAGAAATAAAGAAATCGGGAGAAGCAGGAAACAGAAGAGAGGAAGGGAGAAATCAGAGATCTCACACAAATCCCCATACCTACATACATACACATTTTTCTATATACACATATAATTACTTACACATGTGTCTACATCCATATGTATGTATACACATATACACCCATATTCATTGATTTATTTATTTGTATTCATAAACACTTATGCACATATTTGAGTAGTACATTTCTAAATCAGTACTTAGATAACATGTAAGATGTCCTCAAATGCATTACTAATCATGTGGCTATAAAGGGGCACTTAAATGTGTTTTCATCAAGTGACCCCAGGTATATACACACACCGGTTAACCTATGCCTCTACTTATGAGAGAATACAAAATACAACACATGAGTACTCATGTACCTATTTACACAGATGGGGGTACACATGTTTCCATGTACAAAAACTATGTCCCAACACAGATACAAAAGCAAAGTACCATAGTATGCTTGTGCATACACATACATGAAGGAGAGAGATATGTGAGCATTAGATGCCCAGGTGAGAGGGTTTTTGTAAAGTGAGGAGGATTTCCATAAAGGATCATAGGTGGTGATTCTGCATACACACACGTGTGTGTGTGTGTGTATATATATATATATATATATATATATATATATGCATTTCCTCAGACATGCATATACTCATATATCCACATACATATACACAAATACATGTAAAGCATCTGAAACCAAAGTGTGGGTTAATCTTCTTGAAAATTGATGTTACTTTATAAATCTGATGTGGTTCTTATGTTTGCATTTGAAGACAAGATCATTTTGTCGATTAAGTAGTTCGTTGGTGTTTTCATATTAGATTATAAGGATTTTTTCCTTGATGCATTGATCACATCTGTCGCTGAAATTATCAGGAGTTCAGGCCTTACATATGATCCTCCATTTTAATTGTGGGGTGAAGCCTCCATCAATGTGGTCCCAATAGTGTTTTGATACGGCCGTCTGCTGTCTTTGAGATTCATTATTGAAGGAATGGCGGGACTGTAGAAACCTGGTTTCCAATTTCCCACTGAAATTCCAATGTTATTTTTTTTTCTGGTTTACATTTTCCTTTGGAAAACTCATAGCTTCATATACCACATTTTCCGAAGTGAAAATCCATCCCACTGGACAAACAGCTCCAATTCTACAGTTACAGGGAGGTTTCTTCCCCTGTACCTAACTGTCGTGAAATTTTCTTAAGATATGGTTGTTGTGGGAATTGATCATATTTTCTACATTGCCAACACATGAGTAACTGATTTTTAAGGTTTTTCTGTTGAATATTTTCTTCAAAGTATTGTTATTATTAATAAAATGTCTGGCCTGTTAACTTTAAAAAATGTTTGTCAATATTTATGCTGGATAACCTTTTTCTATTTTTAAATTTGCTAGGTGTATCATTTCTCAGATTTTGTTGGTAATTTAACTCTTGTGAACAATTACTTTTTCAAGGGCGTGATTATATGTGTTTTTATTTTCATTAAAAAATTTTTGTTAGATGATAACATTGATTCTGGTATTGACAATGTTAGGAATCTTATTTAAAATTGATTTTGGGGGTTAGAGTGCACGTATATATATATATATATATATATATATATATATATATGGGGGGGGGTTGAATTTGTTTATGAAAGGGTTTGAAAGCGTCACTGGAAAGACTGAAGGTAATGCCTAGGAAGTTAACTATTTTGAGGTTGGAAGATATATCCATCTAAATCCCATTCTGCATTCACCACCATTCATTCAATAATGAATCTCATAGATAGTAGACAGCCATATCAAAACACATTGTTGGTGGCTTCACCCCACAATTTCTGGGACAGATGTGATCTATGCATCAAGGAAAAAATCCTAATAATCGAATATGAAAACACCAATGAACTACTTAATCGATGAAACAAACTTGTCTTCATATGCAGACATAAGGACCGCTTCAGATTTATAAAGTAACATCAATTTTCAAGAAGATTAGCCCACACTTAGGTTTCAGATGCTTTACATGTATTTGTGCATGCGTGTATATGGATAGGTATATGCCTATCTGCATGTCTGAGGAAATGCATGCATGCATATATATATATATATATATATATATATATATATTATAATATATATATTATATAATATAATATACCGAACGCTCCTTCTTGGCCAAATCGATAAAAGCACGTCAAGCTAAATGACGGTTTTGTATAGGATACAGGTTCGAATCTTGTCGGAGGACAAATATTTTCTGTGAAAATTTCTCGGACATTCAGGCCGGTAAATGTTGTTTAATACTGTTTATTATAAACAGAGCATTGACTTAAATATTTGAAACTATAAAAAGAATGTGAAACATAAAAATGTCTTAAAACACATTATATATATATATATATATATATATATATATATATATATATATATATGTGTGTGTGTGTTCTTTGGTTTGTTGATAGTTTTCCTGTTGTACTTTTTTATTATTTGGGAAATCTATCAACAAGCCACCTGAACAAATTAAACCCATGTGTAACTGCAGAATAAAGAATGAATGTCCCTTAAACGATAATTGCTTACAAAACAACATAATATACCAAGCCATGGTAAAATCGGCAGATAATGAAGAAAAAATATACACAAGAGTAAGTGAAGGGCCCTGGAAACAAAGAAACTATGCACATAAAACATCTTTCACAAATAGTAAATACGCAAACAGCACAATGTTTTCTAAGTATATCTAGGGAATTAAAAACAAAACGCAAATCACACCAAAAATATCATGGAAAGTAAGGAAAAGATCCTCAGCCTAGAGCAATCAATCCAAAACTTGCAAAAATAGCTATTATTACCTTTCCAGACCAAAACAAACTACTAAATAAATGATCTGAACTCCTCTCAAAATGCAGAATACAAATTTTTACTATGCTATGTAGAAATCAAAAACTGAAAAGAATAAATAAAAATAAAAACAAAAAGCAAAACAAAAAGTAAGTAAAATAAATTAACCCAAGCAAATAATAAACAAATTAACCACTCCCGTTAGAATAGATGAAAAAGAATAAATAAAATAATTAATCCAAATAAATAAAGTAAATAATAAACAAATTAACAAACAACTCCCGCCAAAACCATTAGAATAGACAACAATCGAAAAATTGGATGAAAAAATAACTATAACTGCTAAATACACGATCAAAATTTTTACTACGTTACTTAAAAATTGAAAACCAAAAAAAATAAATAAAAATGAGAAAAAACAAGTAAAAAAAATTAATCCAAATAAATAAACAAATTAACAAATCACTCACACTAAAATAACCATTAGAATAAATAAAAAAAATAAATAAATAAGCAAAAAAACAAGTAATAATAATCAATTCCAAATAAAATAAACAAATTAAAAAAACTACCCCTGCCAAAATAAGTTAGAATAGACTACAGCAATCAGTCCGAAAATTGGACAAAAAGTAGCTTTAATTACCTTCCCAGTCCAAAGCAAACTATTAAATAAACGATCTGAACTAATCTCAAAATTTTTTTACTATATTATTCTAAATTCAAAAACCGAAAAGAATAAAATAAATAAATATATAAAAATAAAAAACAAGTAAAATAAATTAATCCAAATAAACAAACCACTCCCACCAAAATAATCGTCAGAATGGACTACCTACAATGCACCATTGACCCGTATATATAAAAATTTGAGAAAAAAAACAACACATGTGGCTTGACGATTGTGTCTAGCATGAAAGTCTGTTGCCTCTTAGTGTTGACTTCAATGTTCATGTTTATATTTACATATGCTCTATCTCTGATATTGAGCACTTTATCCCATAAATATAGCACACTTAAAATTGTGTGTGTGTGAGACAGTATGTATACTTCTAATCTTTTTTTATATCAAATGTTTAATAAAAAGAAAATTTATTGCATGAATAAAATTAAGTAAATTCTTTTCAATTACAAACACTGCATAGAGGAATATTTCACTTGAAATTATATTAAAAGCAAAAGATGGAAATTGATAGATATAAAAAGAATATTCAATACAATAATCATATAAAATCTATCAGACAAATTATTCCATATATGCATGCAAATAAAGTTACTATTTAAGAAAAACCAAAACATTACAAAATCACTAAAAAAATAAAATATTTGTGATATAAACAAACAACAACAAATTATACAAACAATTACCAAACAATTCTCATATGAATGGGATCTAAACAATGGAAAATTACTATTAAAGGCATCAGGTAATGATACATTATATCATGAGAAGGAAAATACTATGAAAAGCAAGTGAGAAGAAAAATGTTACTAATATATATATATATATATATATATATATATATATATATATATATATATATATATATATATAGGTACCTCAAACATTCACTAAAATATAACCATACATGATGAAAAAATGACCCAAACTTAAAAACAATGTTTTATCATCAAAATCAAAAGACTTTTTATTATTAGATTTTATTTTATAATCCTCTTTAGAACCTTTGAAATTATATATATATATATATATATATATATATATTTGTGTCAGTGGGTGACCATAAATTCATATAGGAAATTTCAGTGTCTTTTGCAAGGATTTGGAAATTCTTGCAAAAATCAAATAATTGTCAGATTTTAAACAAACCCTTCAGGACTTATTCACAAGTGAATGAAATTATTTTAGAAATATTTCATTTTTAGAAAACCTTGGTAAAAATATTTTTTATACATCTATTACCTTCCACTTATTTAATTTTATGAAATTTCAAGAAATTCATTTTTGTACAGTATGATGTTTATATTAGTTATAAGCACATGACCTTGGAGAATTTAAATCATTTTACTCCCTATCAAACACGAGCTTCAGTTACCAAAAATAATGCAATAAAACTAAGACATTATTTAATTAGAAGACCTGTTAATTGCTTTTATGAATAAGATATATTATGGTCACTATTATTTTAAGAAAAAAATTAATTTTTACAAGAACAAGAAGTTTTCATTTTGTAAATATTTTAATTAGAATAATTTATAAAGTTTTAAAACTTAAAATTCTGTATTAATTTGTAGTGGTTGGCTGATATTGTTATTAAGCAAAAGCTATATTTACTAATCATAAATGAAAAAGCTTGCTAAAATTCGACAACTCCCAATATTTTTTTAAAAAACTTTGAATTTTTGTTTGAATTTACTAATTTTTGTAAATGTAGACATCCATAGACAACATTATCAGAAAATAAGAACTGTAATTATGGTAAATTTAAAGCCAAAGTACCTAAAATTCAATAAAACAGATTACAGAAAATATTTTCCTAAATTTTTAAGATTACTGGGGAGTTAAAAATGATATAAAAAAAGACACATTATATTCAAATAATTTTTACAGATATGTTCCCCATAGAAAAATTTACAAAACCTAAGTCTATCAAAACAGTTGTCAACACATCATAAAAACAGCCACTGTCATGTTAAAAAAATGCTTTTCTGTGATAATTTACACTAAAAGTAATATTTGTTTCAAATCAAATTAATTAAAGTTTAAATCAAATAAAGTTTCAGAAAAGTATCTTATTTTTGAAAGATTTTTTTTAATGAAGAGAATTACAATGTGCAGAGAAAATTATAAATATGGCTCAAATCAGACACTTTTTCAGCAATTAAAAAAACAAAAACTCACTTCAATAAAGATTTTTTTATTTTTAAAAATTCATTTTTAAACTTTAGGTAAATTTTTCTTTGGGAGTACATAGATATACATGCATACATACACACACTCACCTATCCTTAACAATTTTTAAATTGTATTCCATTTTGTCATAATCTATATACTGGTTGGGTTCAAATTTGCTCATAGCCACCTGTACAAAAATAAAAATAAATAAAATAAACAAAATAAAGCAAAAATATAAAGTAGTAATACAAATTTTATATATATATATATATATATATATATATATACACACACACACATACATACATACATACCAGGTGTAACATCATAAAAAAAAATAAACACTAAACTAATTGAGATTCTTTATTTCTAGGTTTTCAGATAACATTTAGCCATCTTGACAACATTTGTTTAAGAATCACTGAAAAACCCAGCTAGAAAGAGAACAGGTTAAAATCATTTTGTGTCAGTCTACTGTCTTCCTAAATGAGCAATGGTAAGAAGAAAAAGATTATTTAGGCCTTCAGGAATGGTACCAACATTCATACTCTGGCTTCCATCTTCAAAGTCCATTCAAGAACCATCAAGAGAACAGTGAATAAGTTTAATAAAGAGGGAACAGTAGAGAGGAAAACTGGATCAGGAGGTAACAAGAAGGGGGATCATCATTTCATCTTAGAGCTAAAGAGATCAATTAGAAAAAATCCAACTCAATCCATAAGATATTTGGCATGTGACAGAGGTGTTTCAGCTAAAAGAGCAGTGGAAAAAAAAACTTGAAAATGAAATTGTACATGAAACCTGTGAGGCACATTGTTACTCCAGGACAGAAAGTTAGGTTAGTGTTGTAACCTATGGAAGGTTAATGAATAGAATAATCACATGAAGGTTGATAATGAATTGTACATGAGAATGTTATCGCACATTGAGTATACTCCTGAATCCGCTTTAGTCCTGTCTTGAAGCTTTTTCTTCATTTCAATAATAAATTTATCTTCCAACGCTTTACTTTTTATATCTTCCAAAGTCACTGGTAGTTCCCGCACAGTATTGCATAGTACGTTTTTTTTATCTCTACTTCTGATTGTAGAAAAGCAATAATCTTGTCTTCCTTGGAATAAGTTTGGCCAACCCGTCTGCAAGACTTAATTTACACGATGGTAAGAATTCAATTTTAACATCATAATTTAGTAAAATAGTTCTTCATTGTTGTAACCTATTAGCCATATGAGTCAGTAATCCTTTTTTGGACCCATAAATAGCTATCAACGGTTTGTGATCTGTTTGTAAATGAATCTATGAAATTTTTTCAGAGAAAGACATTTGTTTCAATTACTTGCTGAAAAATTGCTGGAGCGAACATTATGCCGAAAGGCAAACAATTAAATTTGTACATCCCATGATGTGTATTTATGGTCAATAAACTTGAACATTCATCGTCTACTGGAATCTGAAGATACATGTCAATTAGGTCGATTTTGGAAAATATCAAACCCCCACTAAGCTGCGCACAAACCTCTTCTGGTCCCAGAATTGGGTAATGATAACTTTTGAGGGCATCGTTTGTGGAAAAATCTGCAGGAGACATGTATCTTTTGACTTTTCCTTTATATAAACAGTCGGTGAAGCCCAATCACTATATTCTACCTTCAATAAAACACTCATTTTTTTTGAGTCTATCAAGCTTGTCATCAGTTTGTTTTGGCAAAGCAAATGATACATTTCTTTGTTTTCTTTTAGCTTGAA
Organism: Acanthosepion pharaonis; assembly: GCA_903632075.3. Taxonomy (NCBI): domain Eukaryota; kingdom Metazoa; phylum Mollusca; class Cephalopoda; order Sepiida; family Sepiidae; genus Acanthosepion; species Acanthosepion pharaonis. The sequence goes on along the minus strand of CAHIKZ030000437.1, from coordinate 178,838 downwards.
TTTAGCTTTCATTTTCTTGCAACTGATAATCCGCCAGAAAATATGTCTTTTAGACTTTCTGCTTTGTTAGTAAAACCTTTCACTTTTTGGCAGAATGAATTGATCAGACTGTTCCATAAATTGAACTGATCCATCCAATCTGTTCCAAACAGGTTATTCATGTTTTTCATGACAAAAAGTCTAACTTCAAGGTTTTATCTTTTAATGTTACATTTATCATAAATTCGCCTTTGTATTTTATTTTCTGTCCTGTAACACTCTGAGTGACTTTTTTGGTAATTATTAACGTTGGTTTACCCAATTTTCCCCATTTATAAACATTTATTATACTCAAATTAGAACCAGTCGAGTTGCAGTCTTGTTTTCGTTCAAGATTTTTACCTGCACAGATCTTCTTATAGGAGATTTATCCACATTAGTAATTTTAATGTAATTACTCACTCACATTTCTTAAATTTTGTCTTAAAGTGGGGGTTTTTTATGTCCTTTTTTCCCCCCACACTGAAAACATTGTTCTTTTTGTAAGGACAATCTTTGTACCAATGTAATTTTCCACAAGTGTAACAGGAGTTAGGAGTGATGTTTTTTTTCTTCTTCGCTGTATGTTTCTGACACACTTTTTCAATGTGTGACACAATGTTTATCTCAATATCTTTGGCATCTCAACGAACATTTATAAATTTCTGACAATCTTCTAAGTCTTGCAATGTTAAACTGGGTTCGTTTTCCAATTTATTTAAAATCCTTCTTCGGATTTCAGCATCTTTTGTTGACACCAATCCTTGCACAAATATCAAGCATTTAAAATTGTCAGGGCTTAATTCTGCCAATTTGAACTTTTCATAATTTTTATTCACAATACTTGTGAATGTTTGGAAGTTGTAATCTTTGTTTTTCACTAAATTCATACATTTCCATCTTTGATGGAACAAGGACGTTTTTGTGCTGAAAACTTCTGAAAGCAAAGTAACTGTTAGTCTTCTTTGGTAATATATAGTTTACAAACTTAGTGTGTTTGATAACACATAGTTTCCTTAGCAAAAGTCTGAACTTTTTATCATTGGACCAGTTTGCACAGTCTTCAGAATATCCATTCTTATTATTCATGAAAATTTTCTGTTGTTCTACCAACATTTCCATGGGTTTTTCGAATTTTAGTTTGTACTGTTTTTGCTGTTCGTCTTGCCATTTGACCATTTCAAGTAGTATCATTTTAAAGTCTTCCATTTTGTTTTCTTTCCCAATGAAGCCTTGGTGAATTTTAACGTGCAATATCTTTTTTCACCAAAGTTGTGCTGGTGAACATTTTATTTGCTGCCAAATCCTTGACATCAAAATGTCAGACTAGTGATATTTTCTGATTTGGGTAAATCCTTGTTACTGAAATGCTGTATTTTGGCCAATCTTTGTCAAAATGTTGTATTTTGGCTAATCCTCATCGCCAAAATGTTGTAACCTAGGGAAGGTCACTGAATAGAATAATCACACAAAGGTTGATAATGAATGACAATACATAAGACAAGAACAGCACATATAAGATTCGCCAGCAGTGCGTAGTAGTAGACAAATGCTAGAAGTGAGTCAAGTGAATTCCACAATGAATCTCCAACTGCAGACCAATACATACAGTATTCACTACTATCTTTATGTGAATGGGGACATACCCATTATCATCCATAGGTATTCTACAACAGTTAGAAAGGGCAAAGATGATCTTGAATAAGCTAGAAAATGATCCTGGAATATAACTTTTGAACTTTATTTCAATTCTTCCAGCGCTTCTGACCCTTAGCTATGATTAATTAATGAACATGTCATTTCCGTTTATGATCAATGTCATGAGGTACCTCTGTTAATCTCGGAGAGTAATTATACATTCTTATTGCTCAAAGTAGAGTCTAACTGCGTTATATAAACCTTGGAGAATTCCAGTAAGATATCTGTTCTAACGAATAGACAATTTTGCTGTTACATGATTTGAACAATTTTGCTGTTTATATATAAAACACACTAGCATAATGTTATCAGTCTTTGTTATTATGGTGCTAGATATCAAGAGTAAGTAAAAAATACATTTTTTCATTTAACTTTTGTTCATTTTATTTTAAAGATGTTGCAAACTACAATAAATTTTTAAATTGTATTTTTGACATTTTTACTTGATAGGTAGCTTAAAAAAAAAAAAAAAATACCAAGTCTCCTTGGACATTTTTACTTGATGTTCAAAAATCTTATCTCATCTGTTGGAATATTTCTGAATAAATTATGTTTAAAAGAAGTGTCTCATAAAAGAATTAAATGATCTCAACAAAATGGAAAACTTTCAACACAGTTTTTATTCATCAATGTAGCACTAGAAAAGATTTTTGAACATCAAATTAAAATGTCAAAAATACAATTATAAATTCACATTACTTGATACAGGGGACTGCAAAAGTAAGTATACAGAAGTATTATACTAATATTATAAAAGCGGTTCTAGGATTCATTTAATACTAGATTTAATTCATTAAAATCATTTTCAATATTTTTATTACAATTTTTATTTTGCAATAAATAATAAGAAGAAATGATTAGCAGGTAAGTGTATGAATGCTGGGGTAAACAGTTTGAACATATGTTATTATTGATAAATTTGTATAATCAATACAATGTTTTGTTCTTCATTACTGTATAGCAACTTTTGTTTTGCACCTCCCTGTGTGTGTATATATATATATATATATATATATATATACACACACACACACACACATTAAAAAGATTAAAATGTAAAACTTATTACTCAATTTTACTAATTTTTTTCTCAAATATCTAAAATTCATTCTCATCAAGTGATTATGCTACTGAAATCATAACATATTTTATGCAATTAACTCCAAACTCCAAGTACAATTAAAAAAAATAAAGTTAAATATATTTATCATAACCAAATTATTGAATTAAAAACAGTTTGTATGTATTTAAGAAAAAACGGAACATTTATTTTCTCATGGTAAAATATCTAATAAGACCATAAGAATTAGGTAGGATGACAGTGCCATAGTGCAAAACCAATCTATGTTTATCCTAAGATAAATTTTAGCAATTGTACATGTAAAAAATTGTTTTGTGTATCAAACTCAATTTTTATATACTTATTTCAGATTTGAAAATTGCCATGAAACAAAGAGTTATAAAAAAAAAAAAAAAAAGTAAAGTTGATTTACCTTCTGAGCTGCAGCTGCAGTCATATGTAGCTGCCGGAGGTGTTGGCCAACCATTGTAGGATTGGCAAGCCTCTGTAAGAAGAAAAAAAGGAAAAATATAAAATATCAATAATTAAAACAATTGTTCCGCTATGGTATCTAGATTTTATGAATTTAAGTGCAGTACTAGATTGGTAGAAAGTCTCATATTACAGTAGAAATGTCTAGATATAACCGTAAATTCTATGCTAACAGTTTCTTCTATCACACTTCTCACTTGTGGAACTCTCTTCCAGTTTCTTGATACAGTCAACTTTGATCTTCAAAAATTTAAATGCAATGTCAATCATTATTTTCTATGTTCTTAATTCTTGTTCTTTTATGGTACTCCCTCCTTAACAGTAGTGTTTCTCATATTTTTTAACAATCAGTAACCTCTTGTGTACTATTGCCTTGCTTGTGCTGAACTGACTAAAAAAAAAATAAAAAATTACACATACAATTAATTTGAAGTCAAAGAATGGGTAAATAATCATTCAAAGAACAGGTATTAATTTAATTTTCAATTATAATGCAAATGGTATGTTAAAATGTAATCCAAATAAAATCAGCAATGTGAATAATTCCAAATATTTATAACTGCAGAAAACAGAAAATTAGTGAAAAATGATAGTTTTTATGTAGAATAATTTCAAAAGTCCCATTATACAACAACAAAAAATAGCTATGTTGCCCCAAACAGATTACAAACTTATATTAGTAAATAATAGTTTCTTAAAAATCAATAACAATTATTAGTAAGTTAATGTGAATTACTGTTAAGAAAAGAATTCAATGAAAAAAAAAAATCTCAATTAGTCTACTTAAAAAAAAAATCTATGTGCTTTACATACACAAGTTTTATAATCTTATCAAACTTATCCTGTGTACACTTTTCATATTAAAAAAAATCAATAAATGAATATCCTGAACGTAAGTAATTATCTCTCAGTTTCAAGTAATTTATACTTAATAATTGATCAAAATAGATATCAAATCTAATAGGCAAAATATAAGTTAAGGACTAAAATAGCAGACAGAATCTGTGCACAATGACAAAAACTTCTGAGTAACTGCAGTCTTTGACATTCTGTTAAGACATCAAGCTATTTCAAAATAAAATGCTCATTGATTAAAAATAGCACCTTAAATAAGGAATACCTTGAATGCACCATTCATCACAGAGTATTTGGAAGAGAGAATAGACTAAAACTTAACATTTCATAACTTATAGTTTAAGAGCAAATATATGCAAGAAAAAATATAAGTGCAATCAAGGTATTTTAATAACAACACTTTAGAAATAATTGTTTGAGAGACAAACAAATGTGTTATATAGAGATAAATAATAAAGCTGATAGGTAGCTTAAAAAAAAAATATACCAAGTCTCCTCAGGATGTAGGTAGTCATGGATCACCACAAATTCCTTTTCTTTAATATATATGAACTACCATGACTTCTTGCAAGTGCTTTCCTGTTGCCTTTTCCACAATTTTGATTTCAGAATAGTCTTTTTCCTAGATTGGCTGCCACTCAAGCCTATAGAGTCTGATCTACCATGTTATTTAATCCATAGCAGATTGGTGGAAAAAAAAAGATATCAATGTGAAGTAACTGCAACAGATTAGACCAGAAATTGAACTTGGCTTGCGATTTTCACCATCTATACCAATAACCATCATGCTACCAGCACATAAGAAGCATATTCAGATGTATTTAATTCCTAACTTTCAAATACACATTATATCAATAAAAGCATTTTTAATACAATCCAGAAATTTCTAGAAATTTAAGAAACACCTATATTGCTTTATCTTAGGTAACATGTAGTATGGAAAAATAAGTTATTTTAATGATTGAGTGATTCCTCCCAGAAATTAAGCAAAACCTTGGTCAATTATAACAAATTGTTCATTCAATAACTGTTATATTCTGTGCTAATAGGAATATATACTTGACAAACACAGTGGATAAATAAGTAAAGGTTTATTGTAATAACCAGTACAATAAGAAATAAGGTACAGTTATATGCACGGTTGTCGCAAGTCAATCCAATAGTGGGTGCTACTATTGGAAGGTCGGTAGTTCTCATGCAAGTCTGAGTCATACTCAGCAGATCCCAGCTAGACTCCCGTATTACATCAATAACAAAGAGGAAAGTGGTGAAATAATGTTTCACAAGTTTTTATCACTGTTCATCATTTATAAAGACATACAATTTAACTTATTTAGGTAGAGATATAAATAGGATTTTTTTCCTTTTTTTTCAAAACCATTTCTTCAGATAACAAATAAACCTGCAAACTGAGGTGCAGCACTATTTTGGACATGACATTATTGAAGAGAAGGAAGTAACCAAACAAAACTATAATGACTAGGATACAAGATACTTATATTTAATATTGCAAGTTCAGATTGAAATCAGTCAAGCAACTTTTAATTTCCAATGATTTTCCTTATATCCACTTATCACTAATATCTTTGGGCAAAGTATGAATGTATATCCCTGCATTCTGTCCTATCAGAGAAAAATGGTATAGCATGCCAAGATGTGTGACAGGAAAGAGAGTTAGAAAATGAATACTTCTGTAAACCACACTCCCATAATTACCACTTAAGCAATAACTGTGAAATGTTACAACCAGTATATATATCCCAAGTATATTAGTATAACAACAATGTCATGTTAACCTAAATAAAAGATGACCCAATACTATGCCAGTTATAAAGAGTAAGACAGAATATATAATCTTGTAGAAATACAATATGTAATTGTTATCTACTTGAAAACTTATCTAAGTAATAAGACTTTACTAAACCTTTATTTTTTTCTAGCACTGTCAAACTGATGCTTTTCATCTCACTTGAAGTCCACCTCTACTAGCTGATTTATCATAATTCTACAGCAAGTACTTTTGCTAATGTCTCCATCTTGGGTTCATTTTAAGGATATTGTCTTGATTAATCCTGTGCCTATAATCATGCCAATTATACTTTTGGAAGAGCAAGTTCACTTTATGAAAAAAATAAAAAAAAAAAACAAAAAAAAAAAAAACCTCCATTCAAGCATATCCAACAAACAGAAATATTGTTTTTATGTGTTCATTATAAAACTAATGAATAGATAAAGGCCATTTACATAAACCCAGTCTTTCATTACTGGTGTTTGCTGAATATTTGTCAAACTACTAAACAATGACCTTGTGAAACTAAACAAAAGGCCCACTATTTGTTCAGTAATAAGATCTTAACAGTCATATACTTTTTTAGTTAGTTTCTATCCTATCAATTTGAAAGATTTATTTTCAAGCTAATTATATACACATAATATTTCGCTGCTTATAAGACGCATTTTTCTATTCCTCTAAAATATCTCCAAAAACCACCCCGTGTCCTATAAATCAAAAGTCAGTGACAAGAGTTATAAGTTTGGGGTATAGGATAAGTATCAGCTCCCCAGTTACATCCAATTTTGAGCACTTGAAAGTAAAGCAAGTTCAGTGTTTCAAAATTAAATTAACAATATTTTGAGAAGCTATTTATGCAGTTGAGATACTGGAACATTGACAGGAAATGGAATTCCTGCTTAAGTAACACCTAATAAGGTTAAGTTTCAGTTGGATTATGCACTCTCCACTTTTTATTACATTCTCAATAATTACCATAAATTTGGTACTTCTTAGCCTGTGATGAATTTTTCATGACTAATCAGATTATTATACTGAAATATGCTATTCAGTGGGTAAAGGTGGGAATGGTGGAGAGAGCTATGAACTTTAACTATTTCTTCCTTCAAAATTGGGGAGGGGCTATCTAATGCATTGAGCAACTTATAAGCAGTGAAATATGGTATATTATATATATATATATATATATATATATATATATATATATATATAAGTTCACAAGTATATTTTATTGTATCCCTATGAGATTACTCTTCTTTTGTGTATCATCCCTTCAGAATGTGAGCGATCATGGATCTCCACAACTTCCTATCCCTTGTAACAGTAAGCAATGGTTGTCCTCTTACTATCCTCCATCCTGTTCATGTTTAGCCATCCATTTACACAAGCTACTCACTGCTTCTCTCTACTCCACTTGCCTTCAGTGTGTCCTGTGAGTCAAATTCACTAAATCCTCTTTCCTCATAATGTCTCCCAGATATTGCAACTATCTTTTATGAGCAGTATTTACAAAAATGTGGCTGTTATCAACAAAATATATTACATCAGCTGATACACTAAAAACAAACTGTATCTGGAAACCATGTGAGTGAAAGAATTAACATTTTAACCAATTCCAAACATCTAGCAGGACACTTTGATAATGATTATTCAAATATGAAGCATTAAAACATAAATGAATCAAAATTTCAAAATTTAAAAAAAATTTAGATTAAGAAAATAAGACTAAAACAAAATACATTGCACAGAAATGCTTGAACAATAGCAAATTTGTAAGCATGCTTTTAATAATTTTTTAATTTATATATATAAAAAAAAAAAAAAGAAAAAAGAAAAAGAGGAGCTTTGTGGCATTCATTAAATATGAAAAGGCAATTAATATTTTTTTTTATTCTTCATTAAAATAATGATTTTAATAATATATTACAGTGCAGTTTATAATACTATCTATTTTTTAATCAAACCTTGAAATATGATATAATAATAATATGCAATATATACATGGCATACTAGGCCTGTAATGAAAAACAAATAAAGTAGGAGCTTTACTTGAAGATTTATTCAACTATTAGCTCAACTCTGGGAAGAAACAGGGTGGAGCTTATTCTTTTATAACTGGCCCAAGGGGAAACAACTATGGTTGATTTCCACCACAAGGCCTTTGAAGAGGCTATTATTATATGAGGCAGTAATGAAACATTCTTCTTGGTCCAACCAACTTTCCAAAATCTGACCAAACATGAAAATATTTTTTAGTTTTGTTGAGAACATTTCAATGTAGAGATGAGCGGTTTAACTGAAAAACCAACTTTTTTCAATTTCATCCTTACACCATGAAACCGTATAAAATTTTTTTTTTGAAACTGAAATCATTCGGTTTAGTACTGAGTGACCATATCCAAAGAAACACTATTGAAAAAGACTTTTAAGATGTTAATAAAATTTAATCTTATCACATTTATACTATTGTAAGAGAAAAAGATTGAACAAAAATATGTTAAAAACATTTAATTGACTAGTTTTAGGAAATAAATGTGTAATCTATTTGTTTTACAAAAGAAATGAAGAAAAAAAAGGAAATATGACATATGACACTTGGAAATCATAGAATATTTTCAAACAGAAAAAAAGGAAAATACATGATGTCTGAAATCTATTTTTTTCGGTTTTCAAAAAAAAATAAAAAGAAAAAAGAAGAAAAGTTAACAAAATAGTGAGTAAAAATAAAAAAATAGTTGCCAGTTTCATAATGTTAAATTCAGATTTAAGGGTAACTGTTTTCTAGTAAGACAGTACGCCAATCACGAAATAAAGTTGTAAACAAGAAAAATGAATTAAGATTTTTTTATGATTAAATAAATTGGTTTTTTATCTAGAGAATGCACCTAAATTAGATATTAAGAATAATTAAAATAGTTCTTAATTTCACTTTTGAAATGTGTATATTTCTAGATATGTGAGTCTCTAATGTATTGTTTGTTTTCTACAAATATCATGCAAATACACCTAAAATTAGATATTAAAAAAATAAAGTACGTTTTAATTTCAATTTTAAAATGTGTGTCTTTTCAAAACGGCAAGTAATTTTGTTTTAAACCCAAAGTAAAAATTCTTTTTTTTTTTAGCCACTCAAGTGTTCGGTGTGATGTGTGTTGGAGAGGAATAGAAGGTTTGAATTATCAGAAGGCTTAAAATTGTGTGTGTTCGATAATCTTCCATCCACAACAATTAATACAAGACAGAATAATTATTCAAAAACATAACGTATTGTTTCAAAATGTAACAATTGAATTTATTAGTGTTTGGTGTACAAGCATAAGAGCTGAAGGTATGATAGAGTTATGTCTCTTAGATTTGGAAATATTTGTATTCGAACTCATAAAGTGAAAGTAATTATTAAACTGTAGTTTAGAAGAATAAAGTTTCTTTAGCATGTTTGGAATTGTGTATTGTACAAGTTGGTAAAAGTTCAGAAGAGATTTCAGAGTTCGTACTTGCGTGAATGTTGGTAATGGTCTTTAACGTCTGACTGCATTAGTTAAGACAGGAGTTCTTGAAGATTACATCTTGGCAGCAAGGAATGAAACGCGAGAGAGATGAAAAGAAACACAAGGGAGTTTACATGTTCTGTTTTTATAATTTTGTTGTACCACGTGGGAGGCTCCGGACGAAAACATGGGAAATTTCATTCCCTGTGTGCAGGATATCTGATTACTATCAGTAGCTTTTTTTTTTTTTTTGCTTACTTCATGAGTCAGAGAAGAAATGAACATCTTTATGGTTGTAGTTTAAGGTGCCTTCTAAGTGTACAATTTCAAGAATATTGATAAAGTGTGGTCACTTTGATTTTGCAAGACAAAGTAACATGTAAAATTTTGCATTTTCAGCTCTTCAAAGCAAATAACTTGCTGTAAAAAAATAATTCAACAAATAAAAACACATACAAATTACACATTTAGAAAGATTATTTTATTTTCTTTCTAGCCATATGAATATTTTTAACTTTTAAGAAGACAGAAGCATAAATACACAAGAACTTGCGAATTGAACAGACTAAGTTGCAAATTTATCAATCTCAAATGAAATAGATATCAACTGGAAATGCTATCATTACACAAGAAAATGAATGGCTTCCTTAGAAAGCAAAAATACTAAATTAAAAACTGAAAAACCGAATAGAAAACTGTGGTATCAAAGGAAAAAAAAAAAGAAATTGGAAACTAATACCGAAACATAAATTGCCAAACCGACCAACTATTGCAGTGCACTCTTGTCAGGATAAGGGTATTTTAAAATAGAATTAGTTCTTCTCAGTTGTTAAATAATTTGTAAAGTCTTAAAACTATTTCATCACTTCTTCCAAAGAATATATAAATTATAAATATTTGCCTATGTCAATTCTGTGGGTAGCACAAATTAAATATGACTCTAGAGTTTCCTCTCACTCCATCAACAAGTTGGAAACAACAACAAAATACTCCAATTAAATAAAACCATTATTTTGTAATGTTCGCTATAACAATTGAACTTTGGTTTTCTACCATTTTCTGAGAACAGAATTGGCAATCTAACCTTCATTCCTGAAAAAAAAAACAAAAAAAAAACACAATAACAGTATGTTAAAGTGACTGTTATTCCCTTCACACTGTTATTACTGTATACACTTTTGACTCCCTCAGCAATGTTTATTTACAAGATTATAAAAATATGTGAACCAAGTACAATGCAGTATTTATTATTTATTTACCTTTTATAAAGAAATAAATTTGAAAATAAATCTTTTTATTCAAAAATTTATAAAAAAATTACAAAATTATCAAAATATTTAAATCAATAAATATTCAAAGCAATATTTATTATTTACCATTTTATAAATAACAATGAAAATTTTTTTTTATTCAATCTAATAAATAAATAGTGTTAACATGTTTGTGGTTGATTCTCAAGGATAAATAAAATGTATAAATCCACTTTTAAATGTCTGGGTTTGTGTGAATAAACAAGCTGAGAACAAGTAATTATTCTTCTTTTAAACTCATTTTCTTGTCATTTCTTGCTTTTTTTGTTGACACACAAAATGACGGATTCAAATTTGCAACCCAACACTACATCATATTGGGTATGTATGCATCTTTATAAAAACTATTGCTGAAATTGATTGACATTATCTTTGATATCATAGTGTTTGCTATCACTATTGGCAATATTTACTGCCTAGGCCAAACAAACTGGACTTTTTATTATATTTAATACATAACAACCAGGGTACACTCAAGGCACAATGGCATCATCAAATACTTTTGCATTATATTTCTTGCCCCCACAAAGACATACTAATACTATTGTTAACTTTGTGTTAAATAATCTATTTTTGTATATTTATTCAAAATATTTACAAATTAAAATGACCCTGAATAAAAACAATTCTTTACAACTGAAATGCATGATTAAAGAAAGGAAACAAGACTGAATAGCAGTTTAGACAAATGCTATTCATTTTATTTATATTTTTGGTCCAGTTACAATTTTAAAAAGTCAAAAATGTTTGCAGATTGAAAAGAGAAAAAGGAGAAAAAAAAAAGGAGTTTCAATAAAAAAGAAAAAAGAAAAAGAAGCTGAACCATGATGATAAATGCAGAAACACTAAAGAAAAAATTATAACATAAATTGTGAGGTAATTACAGAGGTAAGACCTAATATGCTTTGATCTCTTTAAGACTGATGGAAAAGGTAATAAAAACAAGATATGAGCATTTATGGTGCTATTCAAAAGAAAGCAAATAATTTTTAATTGGGACAAAGGTTTAATAGTTCATTAAGAAACATCAGCATTAGATCAATGTGTGGTCAGTTTTATGAATTTTAAAAAGCTTATCTTCCAAAATAGGTTAACGTGTTTGAATTATTAGTAAGACAGATCTGTTAGACTGTGGGCATGTTGAGAAGGGGTCATACTTTGAATTAAAACCTTGTTTCCCCTCTCTCAATGAAATGCACATTACAATTGCTTACTGATATATTAGATGAAAGAGAAACACGGAAAGCATCACTCCTCCAACTACTATTCAGATACACTCTCCACAAAAGTCCTACAGCCAAATAAACCTTTATTTCCCTGACACACTCAAAAGACAGACCATGAAATAAACAATTCTATCATCAACCAATAACTAAACACTTATATGAATCCATAAATTTATTCTTTTTGTAAATGAGAATGACCTTGTAAAAAATATCTAAAATTTTATGAAATAATTTGTATAAAAAGCTTTAAAAGTTGCTGCAGTTATACATGATTTTGTACCAGTGACCTGCTATATTTCAGGTTTCTATTTAATTATGGTACAAGTTAAAGAGATTCACTAATGTATCATGCATTTTTAATGCTGTTAGCCTCATACATGCTTACAGAAACAATTTAATGCATTTAGAAATATATATCAAATGGTTATTTTGTCGGTGTTGAATGAAAGATTTCCTTGTATAGAAAGATTTTTGTTAATTCAGAGCTCAAGGTCATAATTAGCCAACATTTACATACATATTGTAGGTTTAAAACAGATTATAAACTGTTGGTATTTAGGTTAAGTAGTCAACATAAACAAGCATGCTATGAAAACAAATGGTTTCATGGAGATCATCATAAAAAACTTATTGCTGACTCTAAATAAGAATACAACATAGAATATATAAAAACTTTAAATTTTAACACTGTTCTATTTCTAGTCATTATAATATAATTCAAAATATTTAATAAAAAAATTAAGAAATATTTAATATTTCTTTTTTTTTTCTTTCTTTCAAATGACAGCATAAAGAAAGATTTCAAGAATGATTATCAATTTAAGAGTTGTTTGAAGGATTGATCTTATTTTATTTTTTCATTTTAGCCAATCTATTCTCCAGCCTTCTTTGGGTGTGTATTCTGTATGAAAGACCAAAGAACACATTGGCCAAAACAAAAACTAAAAGAATGAAATCAATGATCCAAAAAGTTCATATAAAGAATATAAAGAAATTTTTTGAACAATTACATTTTGAATTGCATATTGATTCTTTTCTCAATGTGGGTACATCAAATTTTTTTAAAAAGCTCAATCAAGAAATTTTACAAGTAGAAAAAAAAAAAAAGTCTCTTCCCCCACCTTTATTTAGATTTTATTCACTTTAAAAACAGAAATATTTAAAATTTCAAACAAGTATCAAATGAATTAAAAACTTTAGTTAAACTCATTATGAAACAACAATTCTGATATTGTTTGCCAAATGCGTTTCACATTTACCTCCTTTTAAATAAGAATAACTAACGACAAGCTCTCAAGACAAATGATAAAATATTCAAGTCAGAACTTTGTACATGACATGACACGTAGGATCACAAAATAGCAGCTATGTCAACAGTTGGTCATTATATAAAACAGCTACTGTAACAAAATAGTAGTCACCATGAACTCTTAAATCAGAAAATTTCAAGTTAAAGAAAATAAAAATTAACACACTCATAATATATATATATATATATATATACACACACACACACACACACACAAAATGAAGGTACAACTTCTTTCTATTCTGCTATGCTTAAAAATAGTTATTACTGTATTTTAGGTAAAAAGAGTAAACAAAATGCAATGAATCAAGGTAGTCAGTGTTACAAGCAGCAGGCTAAAATACCAAAACAGAAGTAGCAACAGCATAGGAAGAATATTTTATAGAAATCCCAAGTTTACTTGCACTAGCTTGCTTTTTATATCAGGTTACAGCAGCTAAACTGTTGATGTTTATAAAATTTTCATTTCAGATTTATAAACTTTGAGATAATAAATGCCGAAATAAAATTTTGTGAGAAGTTGATATTTTAGTATACACTAACACTAACAGCATATAATTACATACACTATTAAAATGTGCTAATTTTAAAAAAATAATATTAAGCAGGTTGACTAACTCCATTAAGGTATAAAAGAGTTCTTCATGATCTAATTGCCCTGGAGTTAAATCTACACAATCTATTAAAAAGATAAATATTAAATATTAATTAACCTAAAGATTTGATTAATCAAATTTATTAATATAGATATTGCTATGTTAGTTATAAGACTGAAAGCTGTGAATGAAAAAAATTATCATAGGTAACTCATTTGAGCTGAGATAACAGATTTAAATTATGCAAGAATTTTTCAATAAAAAAAAAAAAAAAAAACTCCTTCCAGTCAAAATATTTTGCTTATTGGAAACATTGAATTTAATCTATGAGCTTGAAATTAAAACTAAAATAAAAGCTTCAAGGAGGATTTTTCATTTATAAAACTTCATTTTAGACCATAGGTATTGTTTTTTCTGTTTTTGTGGAGGTACCAAAGTCAGCTTAAATTTAGATATGAACATTCTCAATCCATTTTAGTAGAGCTATAAATACTAACATTGTATCCATCTCAAATATCACCAAGAATGAATACAAAAAAACCCCAGCAAACTCTGGATAGTTGTGGACTTTTTTTAAATTAATAACTACTAGAAATACCTGTGAAAATCTTATAGTTATATTTGAATTTTTTTAATGAATCCTAATTCTTATGTTTATGATTGAATAAGCTCCTTGTGGGTTCCACAGCTATAAAATAGTCATGGAAATTACCCTATTTCACTGGTAAATATTTGAACTTAACAACTTTAAGAAAATATTGCAATAACAATTTTAAAATTGGCAAGTTTTTCTATCTGACTGAAGCACATGTTAATCACATGAAAGTTTCACCTTCTCTATCTTCTCTCTTTTTCTAAGCTGTGGAATATCAAAAAAATAAAAAATTAAATGAAAGAAAAAAATGAACAAAGCGTGTAATGACAGTAGTAGTAGCAACAACAGGAAACAATTTCAAAAAAGAGAGAGAGAAAAAAGCTATATTTGAATTTTTACCAACTACTTCAGCTGTTTTTTTGTGTTTTATGCAGGCTTTATTGATGATATTTTATAGAGTGATGTCAATAATGTCTCCCATATTATTTTACACTGGGTCTTTATTGAAATACAACATATAACAGATTATATTCTTCATGACTAAACAAGTAGCAAACAGTGACTTGCAGGTAAAGATCATTTTTGTCAAACTTCTAAAGCACGATATGCATTTGTTACTACAAAAACTTAATATTACATTTTTTATTTCTTTACAAACAAATTTTGATAATCACCCAAGATAATCCCTTGAAAAATAAAAGGCAAAGAAACAGTTTTTGATATTACATGATGAATATACATTAAACCAAATAAATCAGGTTAGTTTGGAATCAAAATTTAATGAAATACTTATAAACTCATCTTGGTGAAAGTTTTTGTTTTTTTTTTAATTTCTCACAGGCATCTGAAGTCAATATTTGAACTCTTGTAAAAACCAGGATTTTGAATGCTGATTTTCAAAGTAAGCAAACATTCTCCATTTGGAAAATAAGTGTAACACAATCTTCTGTCCTTTGATTTAGTCTTGTGCCAAGTGAAGTAAAACTTAGTAAATATCTACAAATTCCTAATCTGTTATCCTGATTTTTCTGTTTAGATTTTATTGAGGTAAATGTGAAAGTTTAAATGTAAAATTATGGTAAAACTCAAAATCACTTTCAACCATCTACTTGTTACATGCAGAGAATTTTTCAAATTAACTAATTTAAATAATTCTCTAAAAGATAAATGACTTAAAGTATTCAATTTAACTTAATAACCTATTCAAGCAAATTAACTCTCATAAATACTAAGTGAAAAATCATTAAAAGGTATTAAAAAAGCCACTCAATGGGCTAAATTAGGTTCAGAGTTTCTCTGGCCTTGTAGTTGTTAATACAACAAACTCAATAGCAAAAAACACTAAGGCAATTTGTTGCTTTGAAAAGCTTAATCTTTTAACTTGGATGACGTCTACAGAAGAAAGAGGAATGTTAGCAATGATTAGAGCATTTCTATGAAATGGTTGACTAATAAAAGCAGATTTTTCCTTATTGTTCTGACAGAGTATAAATTCAACTGGAAACTAAAATTTTGAAATTTATATGAAATACTTTTTCACTCTTAAGATTAAATTTTCTATTAATTTCTTTTTATGCAGCTATTAATTTGTTTTAATAAAATGCACATTGCTTTAATTTTATTAGCCAATTTAAAAAAATGCTTTTGAATTTCATTTAAACCTAATGCAGTGACATTCACATTAAATCATTTGTCATAAATGAAAAAATAATACACGATTTTTATTTAGAGAGATAAAGAATATCAGTTCAGGCTAAATAGGTTAAGAGGTCAATATATCAAGTGATTTACCAAGTTCTCTTGAAATGATAACATCTTAAAGTGTTCTGAAAATGTTAATGCCAAATAACCAGACAATTGAGAACTTACAGATTATTTTTAAAATACTTCTTTGATAAGATAATATCTACAAAAGATATGATGCATAAGTGGTCTAGTAAGACAAGATTGCTAACCATTACACCACATCAAAGTATCCAAAAATGTGATTTTCTAAACATAACTTAGATGTAGTACAAGGCCTAAAGTGTGGAGCATCCAGTGAGGATTGAACTTACTACTCAGTTGCAATTGATCTAGCAATCTTGCTAACCATTACACCATGTCAAAGTGCCCAAAATGTCATGAATATATACAAGTACCATTTGTGTGTATTTCAGTGCCTTTTGAATGCAAGATCTTGTCTAAGCATATTTATAGGTATTGATAACTCTACTTTGAAATTAAAATTTCTTTCAACTATTCTATCAAAAGGCCAAATTTTAAACCAATTTACTTGATTTTTTAACTTTTCTTTTACTTACAAGAGTAATTTTTTATATGCATTCATTCAGCAATAGTGATTACAATAATATATGTTTAAGCCTTCAAATTTATATGTTCACCAGTTTTAAAGCAATTTCCTAACTATACTGGCTAGTAAAATAATTCCATTTGCTGTATAATCTTCAAATGATGAATGAGGAATAGATTATTGAGATATGAGAAACCAGATAAACTCAACTATCAAGATTATGTATTGAGAAAAAAAACATCTGCATTAGAATGATATTCAACTGGCAAGAATGCATCAATGACAGACATTGCCTGAATTTTTCATTTGAAATTTTTCACTGTGTATATAAATAAACACACACATATATATATATATATACATACATACACACACATGCCCTCTGGCAGGATTTGAACCCAGCTAAAGGATGCATATTTTTCTAAAAGGATTTCTCAAATATTCAGGCCAGTAGATATAAACAAATAAAAATAGAGCATCTACTTAAATATGAATATCCATTAAAAATAGCATTTAAATGAAAAATATGCTGGATTTAATCCATTGCCTTATATATATAAGAAATGGGCGGTTTAACTAAAAAAAATGACTTTTTTCAGTTTCATCTTCAAACCGAGAAACCGCATCGAAATTTTTTTACAAAACCAAAATTGTTCGTTTTTTTTTGTTTTTTTAAGTGTTATCACTACTGAGTGACCATATCCAAAGAAACACTATTGAAAAACACTTTCAAATATTAATAAAATTTAATTTTATCAACACTTATATACGGTATACCATTATAATAGAAAAAGATTGATTGAACAAAAATGTTAAAAACAAATTGACTAGTTTTAGGAAATAAATGTGAAATTTATTTGTTTACAAAAGAAATGAAGAAGAAAAAAGGGAAATAAAACATGATGTCTAAAATCTATTTGTTTCAGTTTAAAAAAAAAAAAAACTTTGTGGTAAAATTAACAACAAAATAGCGAGTAAAAAAAAATAGTTGCCAGTTTTGTCTTAAATGTTAAATTTTATGAAGTCAGTTTTTTTGTAATTGTTTTACAATGCCAATCACGAAATAAAGTTGTAAACAAGAAAAATGAATGAAGATATTTTTTATATTGTTTTTTATCTAGAGAATGCACTTAAATTAGATATTAAGAATAATTAAAATAGTTCTTAATTTCATTTTTAAAATTACAAATAAAAATTGTTTCTATCTAGCGAATACACCTAAAACTAAATTAAAGTTTTAATCTCAGTTTTAAAATGTGTATATTTTCAAAACTGCAAGCCATTTTTTAAAAACTCAAGTGAAACTCAAAATTATTCCTTTTTAGTTTTTACTAGCCACTAGTGCTCGGTTGGTGCTTTACTGTTCTGCCTATAAAATTCTTCTAAACAAGGAAAATTAATTCATTTTTACAAATATCTTTATGGTTTTCTAGCGAATACACTTAAGATTATACATTATTTAAAATTTAAAATGATTAAAATAGTTTTTAATTTCAGTTTTAAAATGTGTATCTAAAAAGAACAGGTGATACTCGCAGATTTGGAAATCTACACATTCTAAAACAATGAAATTAAAAGCTTTTAATTATTTTTAATATGTAATTTTAGGTGTATTCTCTAGATAAAATAAATTTATTTAGGGGAAAAATAACTCATTGATTTTCCTTGTTTAGAAGAAATTTATCTGCAAAACCCCAATAACAGTTGACTGGTGTAGCACAATTGCTGTATTTTTAAAAACATGAGGGGTTTCATTTTTTTTGGCTTTTTAAAAGCTATCATAAACTAATTTATGGAGAGCTATACCATTTTCTCTCAAAATGTGTTGCCAAAAAAAAAAAAAGATTTTATGCGACGATTTCTTTTGTATTTTATCAATTTGTTAATGTTATAAAATAAAATAAGACATATCTCGGCTGATTTACAGGCAAATACTCAAGAGTGAGAACTGGATGCAAACAGGACAAAGCCCCGTCACAAAATGACCATTATCTTTTCTTTACAAGTATTCCTGACACACGTGTTCCGGTCGAAAAATAAAAAATAATATTTAAAGTGAAATAGTTTTTCGTCCAATAAAAATGCTTCCCTGCTAATTATACTCGCTTCGTTTTTCGAGCCTGTTAAGTCATAAAAAAGAAAAAACGCTATAAAAGGGGTCGCACGGAAGTTCAACAGTCAGTCAACAGGTGCCCAGAGTAGAGACCTGTCATGGTCAGCTACTGACAGCAGGGGAGCGTCAACCACCGTCAACGTGTGAACTACTATGAGAGATTGACCTAGATCCGAAGCCGGCTTATGAACTTTACCAAACCCACATGTTCCTGTTGAAATAAGCCACGTAAATCTATTTCTGCTGTTGTCCTTTCTTGCTTGTCTATAACATTAATAAAGATTGTAGTTGACAATTTATTCCAAAGTTTAATAAATAGACTAATCAAAAGCAAGTGTCTGTCAGTGTCAGACAGTAGTTTTAATAATTTGAAAGTTCTTTTACCACATATTTACTATCAATGGCTTTTCTTTTCTTTTTTTGCTTACTTTAATTTTTGAAGGAATTCGCTTACACCGGTCAAAGAAGAAATGAACATCTTCCTGGTTGTATTGGTGTCTTCTAATTGAGTGTACAATTTCAAAAATATTGATAAAGAAAGATTGTTCATGTTGATTTTGCGAAACAAAGTAACATGTTAAAATTTACTTTACTGGGGTAGTGGGGGGGTGAAATCATATTTCACATTTCAGCTATTCAAAGCAAAATACCGTTTTAAACTTGCTGTAAAAAAAAAAAAAAAATCAATGAATAATATACAAATTACATATTTAGAAAGATTATTTTATATGAATATTTTTAAGATATAGGGAAAAAATAATTGTAACATGTTTAAGACTTAATAAATTATTCTAATTTTCAGATATTGATATTTTATTTTTTTAAATGATCAAATTAAATGTGTACATCATGCAATTGAGTTTATCCTACTTCAATTCAATAGAAAAAGTGACACTTGGTTCTTGGTGAAGATTTAGCATCAGCATGATTTTAATGCAAAAGAAAAATTCTCTAACATTATTTATGATATTGAAAATTCTTCATTATAATTGTCAACTTCTACCTGAATGTATCTTTAATCATGAACATTTAACACTATAATTTCATTTTTAGTGTACATAAAATACTATAATTTTATGTACATTTATTACATTTTACTGTGTTATTTGTATTTCCATTCATTTTATTATTAATTTTGATATTTCATTCATGTGAAAATGTCATATGACATAACTGAGATTAATATAAAAATAAGACCATATAAATTTCATATGATACCGATACTTGTAGGTACCCTTCTCAGTTGAAATTGAAAAATCAAATTAACTTCTTCACAAGTGTTTCGCAAAAGTAAAAAGGCCTTAACAGCGGAGAACAATGCTTAACGCAACTTAATTGTATTCTGGTTGGTCTTCCATACGTTATAATTACAGCCTGATTATAAACACAAAATTACATTTCTTAATTACTGCGGATCTTCTGATTAGTCAAAAAATGATACAATTTTCAACGCGCTTAAAAAGATCTATCTCATGCGGAGACTTAGGAAACCTGATGCGGCTTTTAACTAATTTTATATTTTAAAAAATTAAATGTAAATCTATTATAATTAAGAAATAACAAATAATTGTATTAAAAATTCATTTTTCATCGAAAATTTTTTTTTGCTTTAAGAAAATATTGTCCATATTCATAAAAGCAAATAAAAGCATTTGAAATTAAATAATATCTTTGTTTTTTTTGTATGTTACAATTCAGAGCTGATTTTCAGGTGGGGAGGGGTCAAAAAAAAAAAAAAAAAACATGATTTGCATTCCTCAAAGCCTTGTGATTTTACTATTAATCATTAAACTAGACTCGATCGAATTTCTAGCGTTTTCATAAAATTAGTTGGGGGGGGGTAAATATCAAAAAAATATTTCTGCCATGACTAATAAAAAATAACATTTATAATAATTTCGATCATCTGTGAATAGTTCCTGAAAGTTTCATTAACATCCGACAATTATTTTTATTTTTGCAAGATTTTACAAATTAATGTGTGTAATACCAAAAAAAAAAAAAACGTGCTAAAAAAAAAAATTGTCTTATTTACAAGTTCCGCTGATACAAAGAGAAACAAGGTTTTTTAATCAAAATTTAAAAATAATTAAAAAAAACTTTGGTCTTTCCTCTTAATAACAACATAAACATTTAGACGATAAAATTTTATTTTCGGCAAGGTTGGCGTCTTTTTCATCATGCTATGCTCTTTTTTTTTAGCGATTTCGTGGACGTACCTAAAAGGATTACAAATACAAGTCAACATAAAAAAATTGACAAGCTTCCGTTATACATAATAAAGGTCATCTATTAGAGGAAGACTAGAACTAGAATATCATCGATGAAAAAAAAATACTAAATTGATGCCAAAGAAAAGATTTACCAAAATCTTTCGAGAGAAAGAGAGAAACTGAATGTAACAGTGCAAAACTGAAAAGAAAATCATGATTAGAGGATAACGAGGTCATATAACACATGTTCAATGACATTCACCCAGTAAAATCGTCTTGTAGATGCAGAAAAATAACAACTCAAATTTATTGACTGGAGAATTGTTTGAAAGAAAGGTAACTGTTTCCATTCCAATTCGCTTCTCCGAAGAAATCAAATGCCAATTTTAAACATTCCAAAAAATGTCTTCTTTCCCCCACCCATACTTTAAAAAAAAAAAAAAAAAAAAAAAATCAACCAAAAATAAAAGGTGTGAAGAAAAAAATCCCAGTATTTGAATGAATAATTTATAATTTTTATTTATTTTAAAATAAAGATATGGAAAAATCTCTAACAACCTGTTTTTCTTTGTTTTTAATCAATAATTATTATTTTATTTACAGTTACTACTTTAATGTTTTTACCTTTCCTTTAAATAATTTATGCGTTTTTACTTTACAAACGTCACTAATAATGGCTTCTCCAGGTTAATTATAAAAGGTGTACTGTACAGTTGTATACACTAACTACTAGAACTAGCGTGTACAATAAAGTTTTGCAGTAGAGTTAAATTAAAGTACCAATAATATTTCTGTGGTTATAAAAAAAGATTTTTTGACAAAGATTTCGAAAAATGAAGTTGAGAGAAGAATATGTTAAAAAAGTTTTAAATGTCAACAAATGGCTTTTGTGATTAAGAGCTGAATATGAAACATCATCAGAATTGGTCAGATTTTTGTTTTTAATTTTAATGAAATATTCCATGAATCAAAAAAAAAAAATAAATAAAAAAAAATAATAATGATAATACAATATTGATTTCTTGAATATTTTAGAAAAATGAATAAATTAAAAAATACAACAAAATTTAATCTTGAATTAAAAAAAAGAAATCGTTGCCAATCTGATCAAGACGTCAAACTATGAAAGACAAAAAAAGACACATTTAAAAGCAGGAATAGATTGAACCTGCGACCTCTGTCCTTCTTTGTCATTAGCATTTTTTTACTTTTTTTTTTTTGTTTCGTGTTTTTGCGACAAAAAAAATTTGAAAAATAATGAATATTGATAAAAAATAAAGAGTATAAAATGCCACAACGTCAGAAAATGCTCATGACTGAAAGAAAAAAAAACTAAAGTAATTAAAATAAAGATTTTTAACAAGAGGAAAACTGAAAATTGCTTTCGCAGATTTTCCTCAATGGCATTGGAAGGACAAAGTACAATTGCTGTTTTTTGGGGGGGTTTTTTCCGTAAGAAGCTTATTAGTGAAAAATTCAGGATACTCTGAAATTAGTCACAAATCTGAACATTATCATTAAAAAAACATTTAAATACATAAAAATGCCGTGATCAATCAAGAAAAAAAAAACGGAATGAGACAAAAAATCGGTGAAGCTGTGGTGGGTTTGCCAACTTAATCACATGTGTTATTTTTACTTCAAATCAGAAAGTGTATCAGAAATGTCCATTCATAATCTCCGTGATATCAAAATAATCAATCGACTAAATAAAATTATCTGAACAAATAGAAAAAAAACGCTGAAATATAATCAGAAACTTTGTTTTACCATGAGAGAGTTTTTCAATGAATTTTTTTTAATTAGGCGAGCTAAAACGAAAATAAAATTAAAATCGATCGTCTCAATTTAAAAAGAAAAGATGCGAATTTGGAAAGTAAAACTTCGCAGTATTTAGCAAAGGTTACTTCTGATGACAAATGTTAATCTTGTTTCATTACCTTGAAAACTCCATGTAGAAGTAGCTTCGCCATGGTGAGATGGGCCAGACACTGCTGACTGCCAATGATCAAAAGTAGAGGATTAATTGGAAAAGAGAAGAGAAGAGAGCATTAAAGGGAGGTAATTTGTTTCACTGAGGTAAAATAAAAGCTTAAAATTCGTTTTTTATGTTTGGTAAATGAGAAAGTACATAAGTACACCTATAATTTTTATAACACACAATAATTCTTACACTACTTTAGAAAAAAAGATTAATCATACAGTTGGAAAACAAATTAATTTTTTTTTTCAAAATTGAAAGCTTATGGATTGAAAGTTTATATTTCTTATTGGTAAATTTATATGTTTCATTAAGAGAAAGGATTAAAAATTTTATTGCTTTAGCTTTTGTTACAAATACAGTTTTTGATATGGACTATGATGTCACATTATGATTTTTTCTTCAAAAGAAACTTTTATAAATAATAACCCATTGATTTAAAATGGAAAATCAAATGGTAAGTACAAAAAATACATATGCCTACCATAAGTCATGGTATAGAGGCTCAGATTGAGGAATCGGAGAACCGAGTTCGAATTCCAGTTGAATCCATTACATTCACTTATATGCTAGTACCCTTGGAAAAGGTATGAATCCTCATCTTCTCCCCCAGCTATGGGTAAATAGCAGGACAGATCAGGTTCTATAGCCTAGGATGACAATTGGTCTACTGCAGAAAGAAATAGCAACCTACTGTGGAAAAAATAAATCTGCCTCGTCAGTCATGTATCAAAAGATACATGATCGTCTAAGTGTGTATCACGCATGGCACATAACTGACTGACTATAAGGCATTTCATACATGACATAAAATGATTATAAGCAATAATTTATAAATATAAAATTTTAATTGGTTTATTTTGATATTGATATCTGATTTTTCATGAACATTAAAAAAAGTTTAATTTGATTTCCGAAACATAACATGATCTGAAACATTCAATATGGGAAAAAAAATAAAGACACTATATCTAGTTATAGCAAATTACAAATAGTAATATATATATATTTCTCTCCCTCCAGTTATGGATAAAATAGCAGGACAGACTGGGTTCTATAGCCTTGGATGGCAACTGGTCTAGGAGAAGGACAACTCTGAATTCAAAACCTGCGGAGGGTTTCTTTGGGAAAACTTGGGCATTCGTGACACTAGGTCTCTGTATTCGTCCCTTCAAAAAAATGTGAATGGTCCTGCACGAGGCCTTCACCACTATAATCAAATCTCATGTGCCGGTGTCGGGCTGTCGGTTTCCTTCAACTAATCTGTTGACCCTCATAGTCGAATCTCAATGGGAGAGTCGATTATTATTATTATTATATATATATAGTGTTATTATTATTATTATAATAGAAGAGCTGATTCTCTGTCCATCAAACATGTTCTGTATCTGACTTTGTATGACTATATGTAATGTATAGGCATGAGTGTTGTGCATGAGTTACTTACATGTGCTTATGCCATTTAATGCTCACACAGTCACATACACAATATGATTGAATTCAAAATAAAACATTGGAATAACACATTTCCTTCTCACTCGATTTGGACAGACTTTACCTTAGGCTGAGCAATAAAATCATAAAGTTGGAGACAATAAAAAAAAAGAAAATTATCAACAGTTACATGTTTGACAAACTATCTCTTTACTTAGTCTTGTGAATATCTGTAAAATGAAATGAAAATATAAATAAAAATAATCATCTTTTCTTTCTCTTACCTACAGAGATTATTACTATCTTATTGATGCTTATGTGCAGCCCTTTGTAGTCATTTTTATGACTTCTGTATTTAAACTGAATATATTTTCTAATAAATATGGTATTTTTGAATACTAATTAGACAAACAATTTAAATTTGATTATCTTGCCATCAGCAAAGCAATGCATACCAAACTGGTTCTTTAATTATATACTGTGGCAATAAAATAAATTTTATCTCCTCACTTGTAACCATCCACTATAATAAAATAAACATTTTCAGTGCTAAAGCTGAATTAGATAAAGCTTCATAACCTTCTACTTATTGTTGCTATATTATGTTTACATATAATAAATCTATAAAATTGATATGTATCATAACTGATTTGAAGAGGTTTTGTTAAGTTTTATGAATTTTACAATTTAAACAAGCAACTCCAAAACACTAAATCAACATAGATAAATAAAGTTACTGTTACCCATCTTTGGGTAAACTATTTAATTTTCATAATGACATATGTTAGGCACCATTGATCTGTTATACTTTGGATATAAACTGGAGATTCACATTGATTAATGTGAATTAATTCACATTAATTAATGTGTTTAATTCACATGATATGACTATATAATTATTCCAGTACTATGGAAATGACTGGTGGAAATAAATGCATCCTACCATCCCAATACAGCCTTTGTTGGGATTTTTCCTGATTGAATGTGTGTGCGCTTGGCAGTGAGTGTTGAATGAACAAAATCCAAGGCTTGAACTGTTTAACTGCTTTTATTTGTGGTTGAAAGAGAGAGTGCAAAATAGTAGTATTTTGCAAGAAAAAGAGTTGGGTTCCTCAGTTAACAAAATTCTTCCCTTGAGTAGATGTTTCATAGAGAGAGATTTCTCCATTTGTTCCCACAAGGAATGAGAAATCTGAATGGGAAACTTTTAGAACTACTAGTAAGTGTCTTCTGCAGCAAGGGTTGTGAGTAGTCCTTTGGGTAGGGGTCTTGAATGAAAATTTCTCCACTCGTTTCCACAAGGAACAAGAAATCTCAAGTCAGGCTGCCAGGACAGGCCTCATGTTTTCTGCAGCAAGATTTGGCCTTGAAGGTAGTGGCCACTGAAAAGGAAAAGTGGAAAAGAAACTGAAAAGGGCTTGGTCAGCATTTTTATGATTAATGGGACTTCCAGTTGTACTCTGTTGATTACTTCTATTGATGTGATTGCTGAATTAAGCAAATTAAAGAAGCCTCATCAATGGTGTCAATGGCATCAATGATCTTTTGCTTTAGATCAGTGATGTCCCATATCTTTGTCTGATACAAACATCTTTAATATAACACCATAGAAAGAAGTCCAGGGGAGTGATAGCTAGTGAATGAGGCAGCCAGGGAATTGGGCCATCCCTTCCAATCCACCAGTCTGGAAATGTTCATTTAACAGTACCTCTTTCATCAACAGAATACCTGAAATACACAAATGCAATATGATTAAAAACTTTGATAACTACTGAGTATATAGAACAAATGTGATTAAGATATCTCATCAATTGCCTTTGAAATATTTTTTAAACTGTAAGGAGACTTAATGATACTCTGTATATTTACAAAATTAGAATTAGACAATAGTTTGTTCAGCATACAAACTGAATACATATCAGAAGATATAGAAAAATAGTGAAATAAAGTCTTACTTGATAGTTGACTTGGCCACCAGTAATATGGCTAGAGCATGAAAAGTGAGAGAAAATGGAAGTGTGTAGTAGACATTTAGTCATTTTGAGAGATTGGCCCCAACTGGTAAGGTGACTTACATTTTGTACCATACTGTCTCATAACACATTTCTTAGCCTTTGAGATGTATATATAAAATATAATTAAGTCAAGGGAAGATAATTAAGTTTTTAATGCTTCAGTACTCTATAATTTTTAAGTTGCTTATCATGTTGTTGACAACTGTTTTCTTTCATAAAAATCTTTGAATGTGAATAACTAGTTACAATAATGATATCATTGCGCAATTTGAAGAACAAACTTATTGAAACATAGGGAAGTCAAAAATGAAATATTAAAATAACAAGTAAAATAGGAACTGTAGTACTAGCAGACAGGCTATTTGGTTGTAATGGATGAGGTTACTGTTAGTCACTTGTTTGTAGTGGGACCAGTTATAACTTTTCATTAATAAGTAAAAAGAATTCACTAAAGTAAAAGAATTCAACACTTTCAAAAGAAACAAATTCAACAAGTGGAGGAAATTTATACATTTAGTTATATAAAGAACAAAATAGCTCACAAAGAAAAGAGAAAACTTACAGTGTAAGGGGGTTATAACTCTGGGTAAATAATTATAAACCCCTAACATTTATACATACAAAAATACTATATAAAATGAAAAAGCAAGAGGTGGAAACAACAAAATAAATATTATTTATTATCTGGTTTTTATGTAGTGTTAGAGACATGACAGAAAGTAATACCAAGTAAAATTGTAAGCTGGAATCAAATATGGATCAGAACCCAGCATAAGATAAAGAATAAGTAAATTGTATAAAGTCTTTCTTGTATGTCTTTTTTATTGACATGTGCAGATAATTTAGTTGAAGAAAAAAGTGTCTGGAGTTTTCTTACCTCAAATTTTGGTTATGATTGTTAAGAAACAAATATTACAGTTGTGGCTGAAAAAAAGCTGAAATTTTGCTCAATCCACGTGTTGACTGCCAATTCAATAGTGGCGGTGTCATGTGTTTTTTATGTATAGAGGTGAAGGGTTAGGTTGATTCTCATTGGGTTAGAAAGGGTGAACTGTATTAATGACAATTATAATTGTTATAATTATTTTATTATTTGTGACAGTATAATTAATTTTTATGGATATGATAATGTGTATAGAGATAGCTTAAAAAAAAAGAAAGAAAAACATTTATGCATTTAACGATACTGTATGTTTGTATGTGAGATACCATGTGGTGGTGTAAAATTAGGGAGACTGCTGCCCAATGAGTATCTTCTTGTAAGGGAACAGTCCTGTTGCTACTACATCTTGTCTTGGAGTACAGAAGAAAGAGGGTTTATGTGGTCCTGAATAGAATGACACCTAGTGGAGTAATTACTTAATAATCTTACAATACTTTTCATTGATGTGGGGGTGGGGGCTTTAATTTTATTATTTGTTGAAGGTATTAACACATTCAATGAAAAATATGATTTGAATGACAGAAAAAAATTGAAAACTGGGTACATAATAACAAGTGTATTTTATAACAATGACAGAAATTATCTGTCTATATTTCTGAGATGAGGTATTATGTACATTATTCAGACTATTGTCCTCATCTTTGTCGCCATATTTATTATAATGTTTCGGCCATTGTACGCTTCGGCCTTCTTCAGGGGGTTGGAATGTTGAACGTAACCCGTTATTTCGCTCACTGGGGTAGACTGTTCTAGTTCCATGTGCCATGTTTAATGGATGTCAGTTATCAGTTATCTCCTGTTAATTTCCCTCTGAAAGTTCTCCACTGCCTTAACCGGGTATTGAACTCTTTAGGTCCTGTCAATGGATCTAACCAACACCTTTATCCACTGTGCCATGTGTCCTTGAGGACATCTGTGTATGAATTTCTGGGTATTATAAACCTAATGTGTTCAGCAACCATTTTTACCAGTGGTCATATTGCAATTTTTTGCTGTTATCATTGTATGTTTTTACCAGAGCAATTTTTGTTGTTATTATCACTTTTCTCTGGCACTCCTTATTACTGGTTCCTATATTGTGTTCATTTCTATGCTTGGTCAGCTCATGAGATTTTTGTGGCCTAGCATATGTGCTGATTCCTTAAGTTTATGAATTTTCCAATGGTGTTCCTTGTCTATGATCTCAACCTGATCCCACAAGGGCAGTGATCTCCCTTCTCTCTCCATATGTGGTCAGCCATGCCTGATTTTTCCACTTCCCCTCATGTTGCAGCTTTCTGGTGTTCTTGAAGCCTTACCTTATTTCTTTCCGCAGCTGCACGGGATAGCGTACACACAGTCTTTAGTCATGTTTTCCTCTATGGAGCGGGGGGGGGAGATATCTGTGAAGTGTCATCAAGCTTTTGAAGGTTGTCCTGATGTTATATAGACCGTAGATCCTTTGTATTTTCTCCGATAACCATTTCACATAAGGCAGGCAGACTGTCTTCTGAGTGTTGTTGTCCTCCTCTTGTACCCGCCTATCCCAGTTTTTGGGGGCTGCTGCCATGTACCCAGGGTAGTTGTTATGTTGTAGGGTACTACTTATATTGACCAATTCTTTATCTAATGTCTCTGGGTTGCCACTATGTTTTTTTGGTTTTTTTACTTTTGGCAAGAGGCTGCTAACACTATAGGTGAGATATTCCCCAGTCACTATCATCATTACAATATAATCTCTCTCTCTCTATATATATATATATGGCTGACTTGCATGTATAAGAATTATGCTTTTCTACCTAGGATGACAATGCCCAATCCTCAGCCCTTCTAAACAGGAATCATTTATGTTTTCTGATCAAGAAACTCACATAATAATATTATTAAGTGATAATGAAATGGGAAAAGCAAACAAGAGGATGAGGGGAGAAGTAAGTGAGCAAGAGGAAAAGAGGGTATGAAGAAGGCAAGGAAGCTAGAGATTAGTTTTATTATAAAACTATTAAAACAGTATAAAAGTGTGTAATACTTCCTGAACTTTTCCCCTCCCCCCACAGACTTTGAAATGTATATATGGGGACTAGTTAGGATTTCATAGAGAATTTGAGGTATTATGGTGGACGTAGTATGAAAGGTAGGAGTGAATGTGTTGTTTTGGTGATAGGACTATTGTTGTTATGTTTGGGTCCGTGTCTGTGACTAGCTAAGTTTAGATTTAAGACATTAGAAGACCGTCCTTCTCCAACCCCCTTTTTGGCCTTGTGTCGCATTTTGTACTATTGTACGAATAAATAACAACACTTCCTGAACTATTCCAAGGTCATGTTAAGAGAGTTTTTCAAGGGACATCACTCGTTTAAAACACCTTCTCAAGATGGCGTCGGCTGTATTTGGTTTTCTTCACCGGTCAGTATGTCACTTACCAAGGCAAGGATTTTTATTGACCAGTTTACAAATACAATGGAGTAAAACAATTTCACTGCAAGGAGTACTCTCTTCAATACAGCTACTTTCAGGAATTACACCATGCCGTAAGAGCTCATTTTTTAAACACGTCAGCGCTGATCAGCTATGGGATGGAGTTAGCGGTGTAAGCAATGCAGGAAGAAAAAAAGGCAGAGGCCGTGGCCGTAAACGAAGAATTGACCTTCACGCAGGCCAAAAACTTGGAGTAGGCAATAAACCTATGATGTGGCCTGGTCTTAATGCTCCTATTATCAAGGGTAAAAACATAATGCAACTAGCAAAACTTCCCCCAAACGAAAATCAAGATGAAGAAATAAAAAAGGTAAGAGCCAGACAAAACACATTTAGAGTGTTTAAAGTTCCTGCTATGCAACGTGGATGGTCCGGGAAAAAGTTTCCGGGTATGAGTATCGGACCTCCAGATCCAGTGGACGATTACACGTTCGAAGGCTTTGATACCAGAGTCCTTGAAATGAAAATAGTAGCCAATATGACTGCCACACTGGGACGAAAGCAGAGATTTAGTGCCTTCGTAGTTACTGGAAATAAAAATGGTTTAGCAGGGTTTGCTCTGGCTAAGTCCGCAACCGGCAAGGATGCTATTAGAAAAGCGAAAAATAAAGCCGCGAAGAGGTTGCATTTTGTCGAGCGACACAAAGATCATACTGTATTACATAATATTTATTGTAATTTTTACGCGACGAAGATTATGGTAAAAAAAGTGCAACCCGGATACGGTTTAGTTTGTCATCGAGTCCTGAAAACAATTTGCGAAGTGATAGGTATTAAAGATTTGCATGCAAAAGTCGACAGTCACTCCAAAAATCCACAAGCTCTTACTAAAGCTTTCTTTGCTGGACTTCTCTCTCAAGAGACACACCAAGAGCTTGCTGATCGACAAAATCTTCACGTTGTTGAATATAGAAATGAAATGGATAACATCCCTTTGTTAGTTGCCAGTCCCACTGACAAACGAGTTCTTGAACAAATACCAGATAATGAAGATTTGGACTTTGAAAATATGTATTATGGTGGCAAAAGAGAGTATATCAAGGTGAAGAAAAGAAAAAGGAACAGGTTTTATAAATGGGCCTATTGGAGAAAATATAAATACAGAAATCAAGAACGTGCAAGGGTAGAAAGACAAGCTTTAGGTTTTGAAGTGAAAAAAGAACAGCCTGTTGTTTTACCACCATAATAGCAATAACACTTAACAGGTGTTTATTTTGGGGAGTAGAAATTAACGAATTTGTAACCAGAAATAGAAGAATGGTACAGAGTTTATTTGAAAATACACTAAAATCATTTTTGCATTTGTTTAGCATCTCTTGCTGAAATAATAAAAAATAAGAAATATTTCATAAAAATTGTTTATTTCAACAATTTGTCTGTTTTTCTTTTTTTTACATTTGAGACACTACAGATTAGTATTAAAAAAATTTGTTTACTTTAGTTTATATATACATAACATTTTTATTGTATTGTGTGCTAGTGTATGCATGTATGTGTTTATATATATATATATATATATATATATATATATATACACACAATGAAATCGACTAAGTCCAACAATTATATTTTCTGTTTATATGTTATTGTATGAAACAATGTGGTCAGTAAAAACAAATTTGTGTACCCAGAATAATTCAATTGCAAATCTGTTAAAAAGTCCAAAAGGCAAAGTGGTCGTAAACAGTCCAGCAGGCAAATTAATACCGAAAACGGGATAAAAAAATCCAACCTTCCACTTGCAACAGAGAAAATGCACTTGTGCTCAACACGCTCAAAAATCTATGTCCTCATGTTCAAAGCAATGGCTTTTATTCACAGAGCAATTTTTCTGTTTGACCACAGCAATCAGGGAGGAAAGAACATTGGCATAGTTCTTCTGATACTTAAAGTGGCAGATTTTTGCTAACAGTTTTCTTTAATTTTCCTCCAGCAGGCCATGCACAAAACTAAACACAAACTCTTTTATGAGGTAGGTGATTTTCTCTTTCATTACGATTATTTTAAATGATATAATTTATTTAAGTAAATGCTTTGTTTTTTAATTAAACAATATTAATTACATTTACTGGCCTGAATGTTTGAGAAATTTTGTATAAAATATGTGTTCTCCAATAGGAATTGAACCTGTGTCCTACAGATCAAATGACGGTTCCATGTTTGTATGTGTGTATATCTGAAACCTGCCAATTCCGCACCAGGCATGTTTCCTTGCCACCTGTGCCTGAGAACTTGTCGTTCATGGATCATGCTGCTATTTCTTTTGGCAGCCCAGAGAAGATAGATGGAAGGGCAGCGTCATCATCACCAATGACGGACAGCCAAATGTATATACATGTATGCATGTCTCGAATGAGTTGTTAAACTGACGTTTTGTTACTCAGTTTCCAAGTTAGATATCAGCGACCCTTTTTAACTACCTGGTGCTGAAAACCTGGAAATGAGTGATTTGCTAGTGAGTGCTAGAGTCTTAGCTTGTTAATAGGGCACATGAATTGGATTCAGTAGTGACCACAAAAAGAAACCCAGTGAATCCTGGGAAATTCAGCAGCCAGTGTAAGAGACCTCACATGATCAGAGATTGTAAAGCACCACCTCAGCAAGACCCAATCTCTTACAGGCATGGTGAGTCAGGTCATATTGCTTGATATTGTTGTCAGGGAAAAGGAGACTACCACACTGGTTGCTACCCACTTAAACCAGTAGCAGCACAACTACAGAAGTAATGTTCAGAGACAAGAACCTTTGTGGATGCCTGACCACACTAATAACACCAAGTCTAACATCCTCCTGGAGTGGAAAGAGAAGTGTAGTAGTAGTGGATAGATGCAAAGGGATCAGTGTAGTTGAACTGACAGCGCATGAGTGTGCTTAAAGGCAGAAATTATTGTAGTTGACAACATTAACAAATTCATTGACATTATAGGATTGAATTTAACTTATCAGCTGGTTGGTATTATCATTGACAAGGATAAAGTTGAGTTTGGTTGTACATGATCTGTACATGAATGTGTGATGGGTGTAGAATCTGAACAAATGTACCCTGAGAACATTGAGATTTTTTATGCAAATGGGTGCTGGTGGTTTTGGAAGAAAGGGCCTCCAGTGCTAAAAAATAAAATAGGATGTTAGAGTAACTTTTCTCTGCAGGAAGTGCAAGAGAATTTTGAGAAGTGTGTATTCTGGTATGATGGAAGGAGGATGCATTACCACTGATAGCGGTAGTTCAGCTGACAAAACAGAAAGTCAGACTGGTATTGGACTTTAGTGAACTGAATGCTCATGTGGCATATCACAAATGTGGTGACACTATAGATATTTTCTGAAACAATTCATGACTGAAGGCAAATAACAAGGGCCAAAACCATAATTGCAATTAAAATAAACATCTTAAAACAGCAAAAAAGAATAACAAAAATGATATTACCATAAAATTATATGATAAATATGTAAACATCAAAGGCTAATTTTACTTAAGCTTAAAAGCCCTTCTGTTTATAGAGGGCTGATTGGAATGACTTAATAAAACCTTAAGGTGAAAATCAGACTGAGGTCTCCCTCAAAACCAAAAACACCTTGGTTATTAGGTTGGGCATATTGATAGTTATTTAATAAATGTTCAGTTATTGCCAATCCTAATAAGTTAATGCACACAGACATATTGTTCAAATTGCCTTTTCAAATACTGACTGGTATATGTTGACAAATCCTTGCTTCTAATCTCTGAATTGTTCTACCAATGTAGTCAGTGCTGTACTGACATTTAGAATAAACTAGCTTAAAAGCTACCCTATCAGTTGGCATTTAAGCTATCTCCTGTGCAGGGCTCTTGATTGAGCCTTCGGCTTGTTCAGGAGTTTTGAAAGTCCCTAAGTATTTGCATATTCTCAGCATTGGAAGCTCTCCTAACTGCTGTTTTATCTGGGTTTTCATTTGTATGGGATTTTCTTTTCCTTGCTGCAGCCTTGGATCTTTTGATTGTAGTCTGGTCCTCTGTTGGCAGAGATTTCTTTTTGCAAGGTATACTGCTGCCATGTGCAATAGGCAACAATAAACTATAGTAGAACTTAAAATTGATCAGCAAACTATATTCTCTTTCAATTTTAGATAAATTACTACTTAAAAATAAAATAAAATAAACAACTCACAAACAAAAAATTAAACTATTTCTGTGTTTGTTCCAAAAGATCATAAGATTATTTTTATAAAAATTTGTAAGGTTGACAATTCACAACAAAATTGACTTTGTCATAAACTGCAAGTATAAAAAAATTGGCATAATTTTATTTTGTTATTGTAGTTTAATTTGTAAATCAGTTATTTATGGAAGTGCTGCTTTTAAGAGATAATTTAAGAAGTGGCTCAACAGGCAATATACTGAACCAAAGCAGTTGTCTCTTTTTTAAGTTTTATATTTGACGTTTGTTCCTAAATTGAATGAAATTTCACTGATGCTGTTATAAACATATATATGGTAGCACAAGAGAACAAACAAAACAAGTACTGAAGCGAAAGGAAGAGAAGACAAGAATTGTTAATATAAAATTCTTTGTATTGCTGATATGTGAGCTGAATGGAGTAGAATTGGTGGGCCTGGAGTTGATTTATATATCAGGTTGGTTGACTGAGGTAAGGATGGTGATGTCAAGGGAGGTTGATGGCATGATAGGTGAAACTTGACCATTTACTGAAAATCTGTGTCAGTCATTTATGAGTGGTGTTCTTAAAAAGCAAATGTGGTGTCTCATAAATTTTTTTTTTTTTTTTTTCATGTTTTTATCTTTGGCAGCAACATTCATGTTTAGCTTTGTTTATATTGTCTTTCATATTTTGATAGGGAGATGTTTTGTGGACTGGATGTGATGTTTAGAGACCCTATACAGACTTTATTTTTAGTTTTGCTTTCTTAGTGTTGCATCTGGCCATTATGTAGAGATTTCTTGTACAGAAGAAAATGGTGACGTACTCTGAAACCCAAAATGCTTGTGTCACATGCTGCATTTCCAGAAGAAGAAAAAAGGGAAGAAAGAAAAATGTTTCACCACTGAATGAGGTCAGTGAGGTTATGTAAGTTAGCTCCTACTTACCAATCATGGGTCAAGTTTCGCTGAGTGGAATGGATTCCATAGAAAAATATTCTAATCCATTTCTATGCCCCACAAATTGAAAACCTGATAAGGGTCTGCAAAACTGATTACAAAAAGCAACTTTTGTGAGCAGGCCATGTGTATACATGGATATGTGAACTTTTATCATGCAGAATGAGAACGAAATTTAATCTAGGTACCTCTACTATTTCAGCATACATTTTCGATACCTAAAGTTTAAAATGAATTTTTAAAAATGAAAAAACATTCTTGAAGATTTCATTTTAGCTTTAATTGAAAGCTAAATGATTAAATTTATTATTTCCAGTGTGTAATATAATCTGGTGTATTTCAATTTAGAAATTATATAGATTGGAATGTCAAATTTAACTTCAATTACTTAAAAGCAGCCATTTTCTCAATTTTAAGAAATTTGTAAGCAAAACAAATTTATTGATTTTAAAATTCTTCAATTATATATATATATATATATATATATATTTCTGACATGTTATTTGAGTAAAATTAGTAAATTTAAATTAATCTGATTTGAAATAAATACTACTTATAGCATAAAAAAAGTAATATACAACCATTTATTTCATGATTGGTCCTGAGGCGATAATGGATGGGCGATTGAGTGATGAAGTGATGACAACTAGTATGGCTGGCTAGAATTGATATAAAATTTACAAAATCTAAGTGAAGGCATTTTTTTGTTTTTGTTTTTAACTTCCAAGTAATTTTTACAAATGAACATATTTTTCGCAATTATCTAATAATTTATTGACTTATTTACCTTTTGAAGATGCTTTATGCAAAAATAAAAAAATTAAAATACTATAAATTTTTTTAAAATTAATTTCTCTGTAAAGAGACAAAACTCTTAGATCATGTGACTGTTTCATAATAATGTCATGTTTAGACTTTCATAGATTAAAATAGGGAACAAATTAAGTAAAAAAAAAAAATTATTTTAAAAATAAAATAGTGCAACTACGTTTATTAATCTTTTCAATTTTGTATTTGTAAATGTCATTTCTACTTAATTACTATATCATATAGCAACATAAACATTTTGCTAATAATACTTTATTTTTATTAAGTTTGTGGCCTTTTTCATTACGCTATACTGTTTTCCCACAAAAATGTGAAGGTACCTAATTTAATCTAATGAAACAGTGTATAACAATGTTTAGTTGTTTATCTTTTAACAATAAAACATTAATTTAAAAAAATCCCTTCCTGGACATCTTTATCAAAGTAGGACAAATCAGGTTGAATAGCTGATTTCTGTTACAATTGGCATAATTAGTATTTGAACAGATACTTCATAAACATACCATAGAAAAAATTAAACAGCAAATGGATGTCCCAAAGCTTCTTACTAAAATCAATAATTTTAAAAGCTGTAAAGCATTTTGACAATTTTTAAATTTGTGGTAACAGTGAAAAAATAATTCATGCTTTATCCAATCCATATGAATTTTTTAATATAATGAAATAATAATGAATAATGTCAGTCAGGAGATAAAACATTCTCAGTTGAACTCAATCACTGACTCAATTTTTTTTTCTTCAGAGAACAGCTTCTGGGTCTTTTCAGCACCCCATTTTGTTTGTATTTGTGATGGATTTTTCTTGTCATCTTTGTATGTGTGTCAACAATTCAGCTCTGCTGTCAGACTAGCTGCATATATCATTTGATTTTAGTGGTGAAGGCTTGTGCTGAACAATTCACTTTACAAAAGAACTGAATATAGAGAACAATATCGCATGAGATCCTCAAAGAGCCATCCTCAGGTAATTCAGAGTTGTCATTCTAGACTGGTTACCAACCAGGTTGCCTCAGTGCCTTAATATTTAGCCCATAGTGAGAGGGATATGAAGAAATGAATTTATAACTTTCCCAAGGGTATTTGCACACAAGTGAATGTAATGAACCCAACTGGAATTCAAACTCAGCTTTCCAATTTCTCATTCTGAGCCACTATCCATTACACCACCTGCACATCCATGTGTGTGTAAAGGTTTGTCACTTAACTGATTGATGTTATCTTTAGCATCCTGATTCCAGTTTTGTAGGTGGACCTGTCCATCCACTCTTCAAGGGGCATCAGCAATATAGCATATTTGGATAGTAATTTTTTATTTATGCATGTTTGGTTGAAGATCAAAAATTTAGATTTTTATATCAGGATTTTTAAGATAAGAAATTATTATATACTTTGCTATTTGGGCCAGCATGCTCATCTTGGTTGTTATACTCTCAATGTTCCAGCTGTTGTATCCGCAGAGAATAACAATAGTGGATGAGATGACTGAAGGAATAAACATGCACATGAAGTACTGGCAACCTTGAGAATAATATGCCCTTATTAATTGAATAAAGAGTTCTGTGCTAAAGTACAGAGATAGAGATCTATTTTGAAAGAAAAATTAATTTATTTGGAAAAGATATTAGAATAATCCAGAACTTGTATTGGGAGCAAAATGCCTCCATAAAGATAGAAAATGAATTCAGTAAATGCAAAAACACACACACACACAAAAAATAGAAGTGGGTGTAAGACAAGGATGTATCAGAAGCACTCACAAGCAAGAAGTAAAAAGAAAAATATAATCCAATAGATAAAGCTCACTGATAATAATAAGCATCTATGATCCATTATCTATTGGCAATTCATAGAAAAATTCAAAGTAGACTGTAGAGAGTAATGATCAAAAGAGACATGATATTAAGTTTTCACTAAAGCTGTCTTTGGATTTCTTTTTGAATATACCAAAATCTGATTTCCAAGAAAAATATATTTTGCAAGTAAACATACTTTAACTTAATTTCATTGATAATTATAGAAAATAAGTTGTTAAAAAGCTACTAAAAGACTAATATTTTATCTCATAGTCACAAAACAGCTTTCGGGTATTGTATGAAGAAATAGAAGTTGTGTTTGGCAGGCACAACTTGCTATTAACTTTCAGTTTTTATGTTACTTTAAGACATAAGTGATCATAGCTCTCCACAGATTTTTTTTTCTTATTATCTACAAATTGCTATGACTTCTTTGGAAGTGGTTTCCTGTTGCCTTCTCCGTGATTTTGAATTCAAAGTATCCTCTACTCAGTTGGTTGCCGCTCAGTCTGTCCTGCTATTTAACTTATAACTGGAGAAAAAAGAAAAGAGAAAAGTTGAAGACTTTCCCAATGGCATTTATGCAAAAGTACATGTGACAGACTAAGCCAGAATTTGAGCCTGGCTCACCGATTCCACATCATGTTTCGATAACTGTAATGTAACCCACATATCCACTGGTATTAAATTATTTCCACAAGCGAGAAGTGCAAAAGAAGAAAGCATAAAACTTATGGTTATATCTAGCCATTTCATCTGTAAAATGACAAAACCTTGAAACAATCTGGTAGTTCACTTAAATTCATAAAGTTGAGATATCAAAGGGGAAAGCTGATCAGAACAATTAACATGAAAATCTTTATAGAAAAGACACAGGGAAGCTATGTTACGGTGATGGGGAAGTGACTGAAGCCAAGATGCCAGACCAGGACCAATAACATTGCAGATTCTTCTTTATGTTTTATAAGTAATCTCTAAAGACATAGCAGAAGCACCAGATGAAATGTGACTTGC
Organism: Acanthosepion pharaonis; assembly: GCA_903632075.3. Lineage (NCBI taxonomy): Eukaryota > Metazoa > Mollusca > Cephalopoda > Sepiida > Sepiidae > Acanthosepion > Acanthosepion pharaonis. Next base: position 140,217 of record CAHIKZ030000437.1, on the reverse strand, counting down.
TAGAAGATAACACTGAAATCCACTTGGGCAAAGCTGAATCATCAAGGACTAATTGGATATGATGTCTCCTTATTTTGTTTTGCTTACTAGGACCAACAGATGGTGTGTGGGAAAGAGTGTTGGCCTCAGCTGAGGACTAAGAGACCACCCCAAAGAGCAGATAAGAATTTTACAATGATGTTAAAAGTAACCTCTGTTTTACATTGGGCACCCATGGGTCAGGTAAAGCACCTATTCCCTAGATGGTGGGAGTGTGAGAAGCTGATATGAGGAAGTGGGAGGAAAATGAATAGGACACCGAAAGGTACTGGTGTGAGGTGCAAGCAAGAGAAGTGGGGAGAACAAGATGGCAGATCGACATGTTGCTACCGCCACTCCCCCACAGGGGGAACTCCCCATATTTGGACATACAAGGGCCACCTAGCAGCACCAGTGTAGAGATTTGATAGTTATGCAGAGATCCGAGAAGCAAGAAGAGAAGACAAACAGAGAGAGCAGCAGTTGAAGCAGAGACGCACTTCCATTACACCATGTGATTTGCTGCCATGAAGAACTCCGACTCATGACTTGTTCCAAACTGTTAGATAAATTGAGCAGAGTGCCCTGAAGAAATTGCAAAGTGGAAGAATTGAAAGTCATTATATAATGAGAGAGAGAGAAAGGTGGAGACGAGTGCTTCATTGAAATTCTGTAATTTTCTGTCTGAAGAAATATCTGACTTAAACTTTGAAACCTTGACTCCAACTTGGAAATGAAGAACAAAGTGTTATGAAATTAGACTATGAGGGAATGATTGTTAGTCTGCATGCTTGTAAATTCTTATATGAAAAAGTGTCCCTGTATAAACTTCAGTTATATAAAACTTGTTGATTTACACAATGTTTTTTTTTTGGTCTTATAACATCGTCTCCCTTGAACAACACTAATCCAACAATATCTGGCAACGATTTGATCCTTGCCTGCCTTGTGATCAAAATAAACACAATGTAGGACAGGGAGAGGCTTGGATCGAAGTGACTAACTTCACAGCTGCAGGATTTGGTTGCAGACTGGTGACCAAGGATGGGATAGAGCTGTCATGTAGCGCAGGAGTAAGGATGCCACGCAACATTATACCAGATATTCATCTTGGCAATACCAATGTCCAGCATATTTAAACAACTATGTAACTAAAAACCTAAATATATAAACAAAGTAATCAATTTCTTCAAAGGAAGAACAATCCCTAATGCTGATGAAGGCTTTAAATCATATTTCAACATCATAATGGTTTATTGATTGTACCACTCCATCTCTTAAAAAAAAAAAAAAATCATACCAGCATGGTGTTTGTTTAAATAACACAGAAAGGGAAGCAACTCTACATTCCCTTTTTTGTTCCTCCATTTCCAAAGAAAGTTTTTGTAGATTATTTGATTTTCATCTTATCAGTTTTTTTTTTCCAGTTTTAGTTAATGTTCAATGAAAATAAATGACAAATCTATGATATTTTATTCATTATCCTGAATCTTCATGAAAAATTACCAAATTTGCAAAGACAACTAGGTTACTCAGTCATTTTATACTAGCCAACAAAAATTGGATCAGAGTATTTTATTGCCATGGATTTCCTGAAAAACGCATTTTAAATAATTTAAAGGTTATCTTTGAAGATAACAGTTTTATTTTAACAATAATAGCCTAAAACTAATCTGTATGAAAAATAAAATAAATTTTTGTATGTAAAATTTTTAGACATTTTTAAAACAGTGGCCCATTCATTAATGTTGTGGGCTGATGTATGTAATTTGTAACTTGTTTTGGGTGTTAGTAACGTCAGTGTTTGAAATTGGGAATAACACATGGTCTCCTGAAATACCTACAACAAACATGGCGGACTCAGGATGTGAATCCATGTAAAAAAATAAAAGAAATGACAAGAACCAATATATATGTGTACAAACAAATGATAATGTATTAACAAAAAAGGTCTACAAGTGACAAAGACAATGATGTGTGTATCAAATGCATGTGAAAACCATTTGGGTTCAAAGTATGTGAAGTGAGTGAATGTACGTACGTATATTGTTCATGCATTTCCCAAAGGAAAGCACGTTCTCCGCGATAAGTTACATGTTGATGAATAAAGGGATAAGATAAGAGGAGAGCAAGAAAAAAAACATTGTCAAGTATTTATAATCCAGAGAGTGTCTTCTAGGAGCAGTTTTGAAAATTAGGAGAGATTAACCTGACATTAGTCACTCACTGAACTGCCGTTATCAACAGCAAAATTAAAATTCTCTTATAAAATTCAATATTTGTCCTTGAAATGTGTTTCAAATTAAATTAGTAAATTTGAGAATTAACTGGATTTTGAATAAGTAATGCATACTTTTTGCTCAAAACATTTATTTATGTAAACATAGCCTGTGAGCTGTCATCAGTGTCATAGTACAATAACAGTAATTTTCTACGGTCTTCTCTGACTCTTAAAAAGCATGTGAACATTTTTTAAAACATTAAATATATATGGAGCATCATTTTTGAGCTTTATGTAAGGTTTGGGACAAATTTTCAGTATGTTCAAACTTAAAATTGCATAAATTTTATTACTGAAATAACATTTTCTGAAATTTTTCATTATAGAAAATGTAATAATAATTTGCAAATACCCACCAAATTGAGAAGTACATACAAGATAAAGGAAAAGGAGTGTGGGAACTGCCCTACCCCATATTTCCTTAAAGTTTTCTAATAAAATAACTTAGTCATTATACAATTCATTAATGAATAAGTACTGAAAAATTTGTTTAAATCAGATAATTGCCTGATCTTTTTCATTTGTTTTTGTTTTCATTTCAGAAAAAAAAAATGCTTTCATTTTGGTGGTACCAAGTGTATTTAGTTTACCATATGACACATAAGAGTCATCATTTTCATTTCCAACATATCAGTTCCTATTTATTAGTTATTATTGTCAATGCTAAAAAAGAGCATTTCTTATATGTTTTTTATTCAAGTATTTAATAAATATGGCCCACCGTGAAGCCATCAAACAACATGTGGCCCTCTGAAATAAAGTTAACCAACCTCTATCTTAAAAAATTGTAATTGTATTATTTACTTGAGCATTATCTTATATTAGTCCTGAAGAATTGCTGAGAATTGGGAAATTAAGAATTTCAGAACAAATTAAGTTGATTATTTTTTTTATTTGAAGGTCTGACACCATTGTTTTCCATCTACACTAACTTGTCTTTTCCTGCTAGATGTTCTTTATTCTAGTGAAAAAGGACACTCCTTTAGAAAGCTAACTGAATGTAGCTTAGAACATGATGCCTCAACTAGTGGAAAGTTAATTCAACATTTGGACTAATAACAGATAGGAAAGAAATTGGCAAAAACACCTATTAAGTTAAAAAAAGGAGTGGTGTTGAGGCTGGTTGTCATTAACTATCTTATACCTAGCTAATCTGATTCACAACCCATTCACTCATTACAGTTTGCCCATTCACCATAAAAACTCGTCCATCACCAATCAATCCTCCATACACCATAATACCGCATCCTCTCATGGGGGTCCTACAAAACATGCCCCATACCATAAAAATTCAATGATAGTATATGTGTACTTAAAAATTTATGGATGAATAAAATGAGAGGGGAGGGAGATGAACACAATAACAAACTAAAATGTTAACATGAAACAAACTAAACATAACTGATGTTAGGGCCCGTCCAACCCTCAAAAAAAAGAGGCCGCTGTATTCTGCCCATCTGGACAAAATCAAGAGGCTCTCTCACTAAGGGAGTGGGAAAGGAGAATAATATATGGACATGAGAAATAAAAAGCTGACCCAGTCGAGATAAAAAGGGACTAAAACAAACTGGGGAGGTTGGGAATCTCAACTTGGATCATAACCAAAGAGATAGCCGGGAACAGGCCAGGAACAACACTTACTCACATTAACTAGGTACACAAAAGCTTGTCTAATGTAACCAAGGTGAAGGCTCTGCAGGAAACCACCCGATGTGATGTATGTTGACCGAGAAGAGAAAATCATGGCTAGCCCCGTTCAAACAAACCAAGCTCACCTCTTTCACCCACCTTTCACTGAAGACTGATGAATACAAGTGTTTTCTATCAGTCATAATCTTCATCTTCAGCTGATGCTCAAAATATCGGATTAGATCCTGATGAGAAAAATGGCTGCCTTACAAGACTCCCTCCATTCGCATCATCCAAATCACCATTCAGGCCGTGACTAGCAGCGTAAGAAACACCATTCGTTTCACCCCAGAATATGTATGCATGATCAATGAGCACAAGCTTTTTGGGAGCAAGATGAGCCATCAACTCGCCAACAGGGTCCCATAAGGGGTGGACCCAGGAGCAATGGTAGAAGGCATGCAAAGCCGTTTCTTCTAAACCAAGGCCACACTTGACAGTCTAGCAAATCTGCCAAGCCCCATATAAAGGGCATGTCATTGAGAGGCAGCCGATTCCGAGTCAGTTGCCAGGTAAGCCAGGGTTACTGAGATAATCCACTGCTGGTGCCCAAGACCAGCAAAACTCCTCCTCTGACAAGTCGAGCAGCTCACGTAAGAGGATCCGTCATGACCCTCTCCACTAGATGACAATAGAAGACCTTACTAGGCTGAGAAAGGTCACTAGACTGAGGAACAGCCAACAAGGCTGACTGACACTCAAAGGAAATCCGATTGATCCTGGGGTTTATGATGGGGTTCAACCCACGAGATGGGGGGAATGATAGTAAGGAAAGGGAACGCATCCCTAACAATCCCCACCATAATTGAATCTCCTGTCAATGCGCGGCGTAGGAAAGCCAATCACGAGGTGAGTTTGTGTCTCACTAAGTGTGGCATTCCCAGTCCCCCATGACATAGATGTTATGCACAGACACCTCTGTCGACCTGATGCTTGCGTCCCCTCCATAAAATGGAGGATAGCAAGTGCTCAAGCAGCTTCCTATGGTCTTTACAGAGAGGAAGTGTGGACAATCAATAAAGGACAATCAGAAAAATGTACTTCAGACCAATTTTTCTCTAGCTGGAGGTTGGGTCCAAACCACACTCCAAGAATGCGGACTGACCGTCCATCCAACTGAAGGGCCCCTGAAGATCGACCCCCTTCCAGGCAACTAGCCACAAGCCAGACAACTTGTCGCAGTTAATCTTATATATTTGTGATACGTTATTTGAGTAAAATTAGCAAATTTAAAAAGTAAAATTAATCTGATTTGAAACCGACATTACTTACTTTATCATAAAAAAGCAATACAATCATTTCAACTGAAAGAGAAAATTTCAAATGCCAAGTAAATAAAATAAAGTTTATTCTTTAAAAAAGGAAAGTAAATTTAAAGTTATTGTCTTATTTCATTTAGAACTTATCTTTAATGTCTTGTAAATTTCTCCATTGCCATTAAATATTGATTGATATTGTAAATATAATTTTCCTTTATAATATATATATTTGATAGTGACAAAAAAATTCAGAATGTCAGAATGGAAATAATTTTTATTTTTTTACTGTTTTTATTTAAACTTTGCTTGAGCAATTTATGCAAAGATGTCTCAGTGGCAAAACAGATATAACAAAAATATCATTACAGATATAAGACAAAACGTTTTTAAAATTAACATTCACGAAAATTCTTTTCAATTAACAAATTAATCTGAACTTCTAAAAAATAACACTTTTTTAAAGATAAAGTCTCAATATTGACAATGAATAAAATAAATGGTTTACTTATATATTTTTCCTTTCATCTTTTTGATACTTATACTTTTTCATTTTCACTTTTATCAACTGAATTTTTTTATTATTTGCACTTCCTCTAATTGAAATTTAACTTTTGAAAGGTTGTTGGCAAACAAAATTAGTAACAGTTCTTCAAGCACTGGATTCCTGGAGTATTTTCTTCAAGAATTTGGTAAAATCATTTCCATGATTCTGTTTGCTTGCCTTGTATTTGACATAATAAATGTTCTGATCCTGACAAAATAAAAATAAAATATGTTCTAATTTCAATTTAGAATTTCTAAGTTTTCATTTTAATTGCACTTTGTATTTCTCAACCAGGGCTAGCGGCAACCTTTCTTTTAAATATTTCATTGAATATGACAGACAAGGAAAATTTGACGAATTTTTTTTAAAAGTTTTTCTAATATTCTTAATTTTTTTTCGTTTGGTATAGGTACAGGAGTGTACAAACTGTTCATTGTCAAATTATAACAATAAATAAATATTTCGATGTTGGCAAATGAACTATTATCTTATCCAGTTACCTCCCTTAAGCCATCCTAGCGTTTAACGGTTTTTAACCTAGCGTTTTTTTTTTAGTTCATTTTATTATTTTTTTTATTAGTTCATTTTTTCTTTTCTTTGTCTTATATTCTTTTTTGCCTACCCACGCTTTTTATTTGGTAGCTACCAACTTTTAGTTCGTATAAGTTCTTATCCGCTGACTCAAAAACAGATCAATATCCCTTTAACTTAAACTTTTAAACCGTAAACGTAACGTTGTAGATGTTTTTAAACGGATATTACAGTCTATAGCTCTGTTCTACGACATTGAGCACAGATTTGTCGACACCTTTTATTCAATAAATAGTTATTTGCACACCTATATACACACACGGCTTTACACGCTCCACTATTTTTGGAGCTAGCTCTCCTCACGCTCACCGTTTGCAAAAAGGAGCCGCTTCAGCTCCAACTGCATTAAAAAATAGCGGCTTTTTCGGCGCACCATAGTTTAAAGTGTACCTTCTTTCATAAACACTGGACATTTATCGGTCTTGAAAATCTTCCAAAAATAATATATATTTATGATACGTTATTTGAGTAAATTTAGCAGATTTAAAGTTAAATCTCATTTGAAACCAACATTACTTCATCATAATACAATCATTTCAACTAAAAAATGCGCAAAAAAAACTAATGCTAAATTACGTTACCGCTGACCTTTAAAAAAAAAAAAAAGAAAGAAAAGATTTTTAACCAAAATTTCGAACGTACTAGAAAAGAATTAAAAAAAAAGTTTAAAAATAATTAAAAATACTTTGATCTTCTTTTTCATCATGATATGAATTTTGACGAATTATTGAACATGCCTACGTTTATTTAGTGAATAATGTAACTAAAAAATGAAGTATAGTTATTAAATTTTCTTATTATTTTCAGGAAGTCTAACACATCACAAAATATCAGTTGTTTTCAACTAATTCTCAACTTAAATTCATTTTCTTGAAAATATTTTACAGCGTCGAAAATAACCTTTGTAGCGGACCCCTCGAGGGCCCCCGTATCACAAAAGGGTGATGAGGTCACCAGAGGCCCGCTAGCATTTTTGATGACGTTAAATCTGACAAGGTGAAACAACAGACGACATAACGAGGATATATAGGATATAAGTTAATTTATTCTAGAAAAGTAATAAAGAAATAAAGGTGGTCGTAACGGTAGAGATGCAGACGTTCCGGTGCAGGCATTGATGGTCGAGGTTGGTTGTTACAGGTGTCGTTACAGGTGATCGCTGCTGGTCATGCAGGTGGTCGCTGCTGTCGTTGCAGATGATCGCTGTAGCTGAAGTTGATGTCGGTCGTTGCAGATGATCGCTGCTGGTCATTGTAGTTTTAGGTTGATGTTGGTCGTTGCCGGGATGCCAACTTGACGTGTTGAGGAGGAAAGAGGAGCTGGCGTTGCGATGTTGTTCGGACATGTCAAAGGTCTAGGGCAGGCGCTGCGTGTCTGCCGGTCGCGTCCGATATTAGTAACCTCCCGTAATAATTACTAACATAGTGTACGGGAAAGGTTATGGACGACGTGCAGACAGCCAGTAGGGACGGAATGCCGAGAGTCGAACGTTGGCAAGGAGCCAGAAGTAAGAGGCAAAAGGAGAGAGAGAAGAAAGTTTCAACTATCGTCAAGTTGGCAGACAAAAAGAAATGAGAGCGTAACTTAATACTCAGCCCAGTGGTCGACGTCCTGTTACAGGCCAGAACCTGCGTACCGACCGTTTCAGTCGCCAACCCTAAATTTAAGGAGAAATCACTGTCTTGTGGCAAGGGGAGACTAACAAAGAGGTGGTAAAAGCTAACACAGTAAAGTTTATCTAAAAAATAGTAGAGCTTAAGCTAAAAAAAAACCATGGCCTAAAAACGCCTAGAAGTATATTACGACAAGGTTCGCAATATAACTAAACCGAAAAGGTAACTTGCTAGTCTCTACCTCGGGTTAACTGCGTGTAGGGAGCACAACCGAAAGGTCAAGGTCGAAATGACCTGTTATCTTCCGGTTTAAGGAGCCTAGGAGGAGGTAACTCTGACACCTTTACCGTACACTTTGTTATACAAATAGGCATTTAAAAGATTTTGATAGATGCATTGTAAAAAAACTTTAGTTAACTTAGAGTTTGAGAGGGAAAGTTATTCTCGTCGATGTTCCAGTTGGAAAGTGCCGTACTTCCAGAAAGGAGGTTTATGGGGCCCAAGCCTCCTTCCCCAATATTTTTTAAAAAGTATTATTAAAATAATAATTTGAAAAGAAGATACATGTGTAAACTCGTCCATTTACCTTATCACCCCTAGCAACAAGAACATTCTATTCGATACGCCTACACACATAAACCTTAACCAATAGAAACATTACTATGCGATTCAGCAATTCTCATTGGCTCACACGAAAATCGAAAGCTTCACGCGCGGAAATAAAATTGCGCCAAAACTTATCGGAGCTAACTTGGACATCTAAAAACCTATAAAAGGAGAAATATCAACTGACCAAGTCAATCAGTCGAATGAGCACAGAGATATGCTAATATAATCCTCGTCGCTTGCAACTGCAATCTTGCCGCGCAAATTAACACGCAAACTAACCCGCAACTTAATCATCACTGACTCACTCGCAAGCTCAAATCGAAGAACACTCTGAACACACGAAACTCCTATCTGCATTACTTTACTTATCTAAAGTGAATTCACATTCATTATTATTCTAAGTAAGTAACATCATCGAACGATCTCCAACATTTTGCAGTCAAAGGTAGACTACTTCGTAATGACTCATTTCTAAAACACATTAACTACATTCCGAATATTCATTACAATTTCCTAAAAGATTGTAACGTTAATGCACAAGACATAAAAAGGACATACATAAAACTATATATATCACGAGCACACCAACACATTAACAACCTTAAAAATACCCTGTATATATTATCGTATTTGTATATGTATCGTATATGTTTATATTGAAATTGTTTATTTGTTTGTGGATGCAGAAAAGTTCACGCAACCTCACATAAAATTTACTTCTGATTCATCTCAATCCTAACCCAAGTTCATTAGTTTATTCTGCACATCCCCAACACATGAACTTAACTTTAACGTAGATAAATCGATTTTATTTTAAAAAAAATATTTTAAATTTAAAATATTAGCGGAGGTCTTACCCCTTAAACCCACCATCCAGAAAGTACGGCCCTGATATTGTTGCAGAGGTGCCCGGAAAATTCGGTAACGAAAGATTGGGTAATGGAAAATTCAGTAATAGATGTTGTAGATGTTTTTAAACGGATATTACCGAATTTTCCGGGCACCAAAAGTTTGGCATAAAAGTTCAATTTTATTGTTTGGGATGTGCAGAATAAACTAAGGAATTTACTGTAGCACGAGTTAAATCAGAAGGAATTTTTATGTTAGGTTGCGTGAACTTTTCTGCATCCACAAACAAATAAACAAATTCAATGTAAACAAGACAAAACATACATGCAATTCAAAATCGATAAATGCATTTATATACAAATAAGATAATCTGTACAGAATATGTCTTGTGTATCTATGTTACAGTCTTTTTAGGAAATTGTAATTAGTATTTAGAATGTAGGTATTATGTTTTTAGAAATGAGTCATTACAAGTAGTCTACCTTTGACTATAAATGTTGAGTTCGTTCGATGATGTTATTTACTTGGAATAGTAGTGAGTGTTAATTCACTTTAGATAAGTAAAGTTGTTCGGATAGAAGTTTCGGTGTTCTGAGAGTTTTCTTCGATTTGGGCTTGCGGATGAATCAGTAATGATTTAGTTTGCGCGTTAGTTGCGCGTCAAGATTGCAGTTGCAAGCGACGTGGATTATATTAGCATATCACTGTGCTCGTTCGACTGACTGATTTATCGTAGATGATCCAAAAAAATGTATAGTTTGAGATTCTTGAATGACGAAAGAAGTTCGTAGAAGATATTGAACGGGAAAGATTTGTCGTCTCGATTAGCGAGACGGTAATTAGTAGTCGTCACATTTTTAAGCTTGAGTAAGCGATCGAAAAATGGTCTGCTGCTGATCTGCCCAGGTCTGCGTCTCCGTCTGCTCGGTCACACGTGCTTTGGGTTCTTTTTAAGAGGTCATGATCACGTGGGTGGCTCTAGAGCGATTTTGCGCCAAAACTTCGAAGTGCACGTGCGGGCGACCTGATTAGTAGAAATGAACCAATCAGAGGGCTAGATTTACGAATGAAAGTTGGAATAGTGCATTACTCGAAGAAAGTAAGATTGGGCTAATGGACGAGCCCAATATTATGAATTTAGAAAAATTGGGTAAAATAAAAATTCAGTAACGGAAGATTCATTAATTTTGACAAGGTAGGAAAATTCGGTAACTATTCAAATTCGATTGAAAATTTGATTTTAAGGCTGTTCTGGAGTTGGACTTTGGGGGTTAAGCCCCACTCTTCTATATTTTTATATAACTGAGAATCGTGGGATCCAGATAAAACCCCACTACAACAATAGAAGGGCCGTACTTGCAGAAGGGAGTGCTTAGGAACCTAGGCCTGCTTAGTCAATATTTTTTTTACAAAGTATTATTACCTATAGGGCGATGTAGAAAAACTCCACTGCAACACTATCAGGGCCGTAATGTCTGGATCGGGGGTTTAGGGGGCTAAGATATGTGTAGGATCCTGCTACCACTTCCTTATCAATGTATAATTAGGTACATTTTTGTGCAAAAAAGTGGATCAGAGAGCCTTCTTGGCTTAGTAAATATTTTCAGGAGATATCAGCTTCTAATGGGTGAATAAACACACAAGCGGGCGTTGCAATCCACCCACGTACAAATATTTTTCCAGCGCGTGACCAAATCAAGTTTCCAGCCATTTGCTGTGATCCCATCATGTGATTACATTATCTATAAATAACAGACACAAATTCGCTCATTCTCTTTTACTCTTCCAAATTCCTGCTAAGATGTGATCTTAAGGATTCTTGTCTAGACCATGGGCGGTCAGACGTTAAAAGCATATTCACGCATGCACAAACTTTTCCAACCTACATTACAAAAATACAGAACATATATATAAAATATATATATATGAAAAATGGCTAAATGTATAGCTGAAAGTGATCAGATAAAAAGAACATATGGACAGTTTTTATATAATATATCTGAAAAGAAAAAATTATTAGAGTGCATGAGAAATTGTATAAAAAAACTAAATAAAAGCACCTTGTCTGTCGTATTTAATGAAATGTGCATGAAAGAAGGATTTCTGTCTAAATGCACTATATATATATATATATATATATATATATATATTGGGGATGTTAACAAGGTTATATGTTTTCTGTGTATTTTTAGGTGAGGGTGTGTGTTCAATATATAGACAAAGATAGAAGAAACCTACAAAATAGCTTAAATTCTGCTATGGGCATTTATTTTTTTATATTGATTGGATATAGGTCTTGTATATATCCATTTTCCTTTTTGGTTCAGAAATAATTTATGAGAGGTAAGGACAAAGATATGGAAAGACGGTCAAGCTCAAGTCAGCCTAGCACTGAGTTGGGATGGCCAAATCTCTACTTCATGAGTAGGGCAGCTGAAAACACATCCAAACAATCTTGTTGGAAAGTGGAAAAAGAAACATTCTTTCCTTTTTGGAAGTGAGGTCATAAAATGAAACATGACCAGAAACCCTTTTTGGTTTCTTTATAATTTGCATCATGGGAAAATAAATTTTTTTTTTTTTATTCTTTATGATTATTTTATTTATCGGTTTTATTCATTTTCTCCCTATACAATATATATATATATATATATATATATATATATATATATATATATATATATATATTAATAATGGACTCTCCCGTCGGTTTCGACGTATGAGGATCTGACAGCTTATTGATTCAGTTATGAAATTTTGTGCGATAATCTTAAGTGGCATTTAAGACCCGCTTGTGATTTACAAAGGAGCAAGTGTGAGGATTGTGAGATGAGATCACTGTTAGATTGGCTGACCTTTTAGATTATGCTCTCGCTTCTTGAAGATGATTCAGACAAGCAGATTGAAAATTGCTGAGTCCACTAAAACACGTTGATCTCCGTTCTACCCGCTCCAAGACTAAGCGCTCAAGGGCGTTATGTGGTATATTGACTGCTGACAAGTTGCTTTTCAGCTTGTCTTTGTATCTTAGCCATGGACGTCCTACATTCCTGTAGCCCTGATCTGACTGGCTGTACATTAGGATCTTGGGTATCCTGTCATCAGACATTCTCAAGACATGACCAGTCAACCGTAACTGAGACTGTATGATAAAAGTCTTGATTCCTCCAATATTACACCTGTTAAACAGGTCTACGTTAGATGTCCTATCTCGAAGCTTAACTGCACAGATTGCACGCAGACAGCTTTTATGGAAAACATCTAGCTGGCGTATATGGTACTTGTATGGAGTCCACGACTCTGAGCCATACAAAAGGATGGCAAGTACAACAACTCTGTAAACCCGAATTTTCGTATCCAGTCGAATACCCCGCTCATTCCACAAGTGATGGCGAAGTTTGCCGAAAGCACTGGTAGCCTTAGCAATCCGATGCATGATTTCATCATCTAAAGTTCCACTGTAATTGACTTTGCTACCAAGATAGGTGAAAGACTTTACATAGTTCAGGGGTTTATATATATATATATATATATATATATATATATATATATAATATTAGTGGTAAATATACACATACATATGCAATCATATATCTAAAATATATACATACATACATACACATACATATATATTTGTATAAAAAATAAATCCAAGAGGATAGAATCCAGATAGAACTCAATGTCCAGGACAGAGTAAGGATATAATAAAAAGGCTTAAACACTAATATTCCATGGTCATAATTTATTCAATTGGAATCATAAATACGATCCAATTCATCAGACCTACAAATTCAAAAAGAAAACAGAAAAAACAACTCCGGGAATAAAAAATAAAATTTAGTGAGAGTGTATGTATGAGAGTCTGGGGCGAATGTTAGAGTAAATGAAAGCTATAGGGAGGGGTAACAGACGAGAGAAGAACAGGAAGGTCTAAAGATGAAGGGGGGATTAAAATTTAACCGAGAGAAGTTTTAAAGAGAGGAGTCAAAGACGGTTTAAGTGAGAGAAATATGAATATTCTCGGATGTCTAAAATACATTAAAGATATACCGGAAAAGATACATTTTGTGGTGACATACACACACAATAGACGATTTAATCTTAAAGATCAGAGCATGAGAGAGGGAGAGGAAGAGAAAAGAAAAAAGGGGGATGGGGAGAGAGATGAGGTGGGGGTTGAACTAAAACCGAAGGGCATTTATAAAATTTATATAAATATATATATATATATATATATATATATATATAGATTCACAAATTCGCAGTTGATCTGTGTGCTAAAATGGAGTCAGAGGTTGCCGTACATCAGATTGAATCAGAAAAAACTGCGCTCAAATAGTTACATTCATCTACGAGATGGCATCAACAATGATGTAGAACCCGAAAACATTGGCAAAGTCTGCATCTTACCGGCAACTTTCACTGGTGGTCCTTGATATATGCATGAGCAAACTCAGGATGTGATGTAAGTCATTACGATAGGCCAGATCTCTTCATGACATTTACTTGCAATTCTACATGGAAGGAGATTCAGAATGAGCTATTCCCGGGTCAAAAAGCTAAAGATAGGCATTATCTAATGGCATGAGTTTTCTGTTTAAAGTTAGTCAAACTAATGGATTTCGTCACAAAGGGTCAGGTTTTTGGAGCTGTAAAGTGCGATATGTACACCATTGAATGGCAAAAAAGAAGCTTTCCACATGCTCACATTCTCATTTGGCCGTCAAATAAGTTCAATGCTATTGAGATCAACAAGATTATTTCAGCTGAACTACCGGATCCAAATACTGACAAGGATCTATATATGAATGTTAAAGCGAACATGATACATGGCCCATGCGGCCGTGGTTTTAACATGAATTCACCATGCATTAAAGACAATACATGTACCAAAAGGTTTCCAAAACAGTTTCTCCACGAAACACAGACCGGCACCGATAGTTATCCATTGTTATCAGACGGCGGAAACCAGAAGACGGAGGAGTCACAACCATAGTGGGAAAAACACGAAATTGACAATAGATGGGTTGTGCCATACTGCCCACTTAAAAACATTCAACGCGCATATCAACGTTGAATTTTGTAACTCCGTGAAATCGATCAAATATTTTTGTAAGTATGTGAACAAAGGGTCTGATGCTGCTACATTTAACCTTCTTAGAGAGAACAGCCGCGATGAGGTAACCCAATATCAAACTGGACGTTATCTCAGCAGTAATGAAGCCTTTTGGCAAATATTTGGCTTCCCGGTGCACCAGAGGCACCCTGCTGTTCAACAGTTGGCGAACCAAGAGACGACATTGACTGCCTTTTTTAAACTTTGTCAGTTTGATGATTTTGCTCGCACCCTCCTTTACCCTGAAGTTCCGTCATACTATAGATGGAATAGTAATAAATGGACATGAAGAAAGACAGGACAAGATGTTGAAGGCTTCCCTGGTGTGAAACTTGAGCATTGTCCGGTTAGAGTTTACACAGTGCATCCTAGCCAACAAGAATGCTTCTATCTTCGTCTCTTACTTCACGAGGTGAGAGGACCAAGGTGTTTCCAGGATTTAAAGACATTCGAAGGGCAATTGTGTAGAACATTCAGAGACGCCTGCTATAAATATGGATGGCTGGAAAATGATGCACAGTGGGAGGCAATCATGGCTGAAACAGTCGTATCACAGTGTCCAAAAAAATCTGCGAAGGCTTTTTGCTGTTTTACTGCAGACATACGAAGTAAGTGACCCACTTGCCCTTTGGGTTAACTTCAGAAATGATCTATCAGATGATTTCAAACATCGAGCTCAGCTACAGGTTCCAGGCATGAAGGTCAGCTTCAGCAATGCAACATTCAATCAGGCACTAATTGATATAGAAAATAGGGTTATTTCAATGGGCGGGAGCACACTCTCCTCATATGGACTTCCCGAAATCAACAGAACTGACTCCAATAAATGCCCAACTGATATACGGGAGACATCCTATGACATAAATCTTCTTACCAATTATATCAATGAAAATGAGCCGAAATTGCTGCCTGAACAGAAGCGTGCCTATGAAACCATTTGTACAAGTGTTCAAAATCGAAAGTGGGGCATCTTCTATCTGGATACACCTGGAGGAACGGATAAAACCTTCGTCACAGAACTTCTCACTAAAGTCAGACAACAAGAGAAGATTGCATTAGCAGTGGAATCCTCTGGCATTGCTGCAACACTGCTGCCTGGTGGCAGGACTGCCCACTCAACTTTCAAGCTGCCAATGAATATGGCCCATTCTGATACGCTCACTTGCAATATTAGCAAGAACTCAGATAAAGCAGAGCTGCTAAAAGGTGCTGATTGTTTGGGATGAATATACCATGGCCCATAGAAGAACTCTTGAAGCACTTAATAGAGCCCTTCAAGACATACGCAATTGTTCGGAACCAATAGGCGGTATAATTCTGCTTCTCTCTGGGGACTTTAGGCAGACTCTTCCAGTCATTCCCAAAGGAACACGAGCAGATGCAGTTAAGGCCTGTCTTAAGTCATCACACCTTTGGCCTTTAGTACAAACATTAAATCTCACCATCAATATGCAAGCTCATTTATATGCTGATATTTTGGTGACTGGTGAAGGCAAAATGCCTGTGGATCCCGATGGAGAGGTGAATATTCAGCCAATTTGTAATTTGGTCAACACAATAGATAATCTCATTGCAAGCGTCTTTCCTAATCTAGAAGTAAATTATCTCAACCAAGATTGGCTATGCGAAAGAGCAATATTGGCTCCTAAGAATAACATAATCTGTAAGATTAATGACAAACTGCTCCAATATATCCCTGACAATCTTCAGATATACAAGTCCATTGACACAATCCCAGATCTAGATCAGGTGGTGAATTATCCAACTGAATTTCTTAATTCATTAGACCCACCTGGACTACCGCCTCACATATTGGCCCTAAAAGTTGGGACCCCAGGTTTGCTGTTGTGAAATTTGGAACCACCAAGACTCTGCAATAGGACACGCTTGGTGGTAAAAAGACAATGCAACACGTCATAGAGGCAACTATTTTTTCAGGATGTGTAAAAGTGGGGGATGTGTTCATTCCAAGGATTCCTCTTATTCAATCAGGAACAGAACTACCGATTCCTTACAGAAGGCTACAATTTCCTGTTTGTGTCAGTTTTGCAATATCGATAAACAAATCCCAAAGAAAATATTGTCTGTTGCAGGCGTTCATTTGGAAGAGCCATGCTTTTCACATGGGCAATTATATATTGGTTTCTCCAGAGTTGGAGGCAAACAAAATATCTTTGTAGTTGTTCCCACGAGGTAAAACCAAAAATATAGTTTATCATGAAGCCTTGTAGATTTTAAATGAACCTATGATGTCGATCTTTTTATTCGTTTTGATTCTCATATACATGTATATTTGTCGTTTAAAATAGACTCTATAGAGCCTTCTATGTTCCAACTGGGATTAATTTTAATTCAAGTTAATTTTAATTAATCTAAAATAAACTCTTTAATAAAATTCAACCTAATAGACTATTTGAAAGGTGTAATTATGCCAAATAGTTTTATTAAGTAATTAGCTTTAGCCTATTATTGGGCAAGTTAGATTTTCAGTGACTGCAATAAATCTTCAAGGATGGTTTGTGCGATCATATCACCGAGCACATAATGTTAAAATGCTCCTTTGTTCATCTTTTTATCTGCAAATAAGCAGGCTATCGAGATACTTTGGGGTAGGACATATGGATTGGTTCTCTTAATAGCAGGAGGTCATATACGGATGCCTTTAAAGACCAATGCTGACTACAATGTCTAGAGATTCTCTGATGTGGTGCTGATCTTGCAGCAATATCTTCCAAACTATTGAGGCCGAATTATGCAGCCTGCATTGTCAATGCGTAAGCTGTTTTTGCAGCTTTTCTGTTCTCTTGAATTGTACGTTCTTCTAGTGTTTTCAAGGCTTTTGCGGCTGCAGTTGTTGAAGCATTTCTAGACTGTCTTTGTAACGCGTTGGTTTTCAGCCTTGGTACGGCTACTAGGAAAAGTCTTTGTTGAATTACTTCTCTCTCCAATGCATGTTGTTCATTCGATGTAGTTTGAGCAAACGCAGTCAACAAAGCATTTCTTCTCAACAATTTTTGAACATCGATTGCCATTAATGTACTCTTCATTTGCTAACATATGTTTTATTGTATGCTTCTGTAAAAAACAACTTTCTTCTGTTATGTTGTCATTATAATTTTTCGCCATATAGATAAGAGGCACTAAAGAAAAAATCTTCTTTATTTAAACTTCACAGATTGGATGAGGTTCATGATCTTTTTTAATAAACCAGGTAGTGCCAGGTAATGCTTATAATATATATATATATATATATATATATATATATATATATATATATATATATATATATATATATATATATATATATATATATATATATATATATATATATATATATATATATTATATTTGTTTGGATTGATGTGAGTTTGGGACCCTGGGTTTCACGCTTTTGCGATCGTCAAAAATTTAAAAAATTGGTGTTATTATGGGAGTGGGGGAATCGTCGTCGTGATGTCATCATGCTAACGAAAACATAGATGCATGTCCGTACACCCGATGAGGTACGCAGACACACATACACACTTGCTCGTCCGCCGGGACTCATACATATATAAACATGCCTACATTTGGAGATTATCTCTGATCTTTTGTTTAGTAACTCCCATAATAACACCAATACACGCAATCGACGTAAACCCAAATTTTTTAAAAATTAATCAGTTTGTCTGACGATCGCAAAAGCGTGAAACCCAGGGTCACAAACTCACATCAATCAACCAAATATGTTAGCTTTATCTCTGATATTGAGCGCTTTCTAATAAGTACCGTGCATATAATATATAAATAATTATATACACACACATATATATATATATATATATATATATATATATATATATATATATATATATATATATATATATAATAATATATAAAAAAGATATATGTATATATAAAATATATATATATATATAATATATATATATATATAAAATATATATATAAAAATATATATAATATATATATATATATATATATAAAATATATATATATATATATATATATAATATAAAAAAAATATATATATCTAATATATGTATATAAAATATATATATATATGTGTGTGTGTGTGTATGTATATATATATATATATATATATATATATATATATTATAAGCTGCCACGTGACAGTATTACTGAAGGGGAATGTATAGCCCTCGACACGCTGACACATAATGATGATCTAATCACAACACACGCTGACAAAGTGGCTGCCACAGTGATCTGGGGAATTGAAGAATACATTAAAGAGGCTAACAAACAGCTAACCGACAAAGGAACCTATAAAAGCTTACCTACAGTTCCCCTCCCCGAATACCAAAAAGAATTAACTAGCTCACTAAACATATTGCTTCGCAACAATCTAATTGACATGGAAAAATGCACAACACTTACACCCACAAACATTACACCTGCTCGATTCTATCTCATTCCTAAAATACACAAAAACAACAACCCAGGAAAGCCGGTCATTTCATCGTTCAACTGCCACACGACAAAAATTTCCAAATACGTAGACCATTACATACAACCCCTAGCTAAGGAAGTAACATCCTACATCAGAGACACAACAGATCTACTAAACAAAATTAATCACATACAAACAGTTCCAGAGAATGCTATTCTATTGACTATGGATGTAAGGTCACTCTATTCAAACATTAAACACATCGAAGGTCTAACCGCCTTTCAGGAAGCACTTACTAAAAGAAGAAAACAAGACCACCTCCACAGAAGTTATCATAAAACTCATGGAGC
Source organism: Acanthosepion pharaonis (assembly GCA_903632075.3). Classification (NCBI taxonomy): domain Eukaryota; kingdom Metazoa; phylum Mollusca; class Cephalopoda; order Sepiida; family Sepiidae; genus Acanthosepion; species Acanthosepion pharaonis. Next base: position 120,887 of record CAHIKZ030000437.1, on the reverse strand, counting down.
ATGCCCTTACATTGAATACTTTCAACTTCAATGGAGCACACTACCTTCAAGTAAGAGGTTGTGCCATGGGCACCATTGCAGCTCCATCATATGCTACAATATTCATGGGAAAATTTGAGGAGACCCATATCTATCCCCTCATTGATAGCGACTGCATATTCTATGCAAGATATATTGATGATATATTCTTTGTATACAGGGGTAGTGATGACAAACTTATCCAATTCCTCATGACCCTAAACACAGTGCATGACTCAATTAAGTTTGACTATGAAAAATCTACAACATCAGTAACATTTTTAGACATCCACATTTACATAGATAAAAACAGGAAACTACAAACGACACTACACACTAAAATCACCGACACCCACAACTATCTACACTTTAAGTCTTCCCACTCTAAACACCTCAAAGAGAATCTTCCCTATTCACAAGCACTTAAACTCAGAACGATATGTTCCAACAATGAAGAATTAAATAAACACATTGAAAATCTGGAGCATCAATTCACAACACGTGTCTATAAACAACACCTAATCAGGGAACAAATAAATAAAGCAATTTTCACACCTAGAGAAGACACCCTAATGTACAAGATTAAAAATAAATCTAGCCGCATTCCTCTAGTAACCACTTTCAACCCCACTCTGCCTTCACTATCCCAAATAATCAAACGTCGGTGAGAAATACTACATCTCGAACCAGACCTAAAAAAATTGTTTAAGGAACCCGGCCCTCTAGCATACCGTAGACCTAAGAACCTAAAAGAAATCATAGGTAGTAACCACATTTCAGGGACAAGGTAATCTGTAATAAACTAACAACAAAACAACAGGATAAAATATATAATATATATATTATATATATAATATATATATATATATATATATATATAACATATATAATATATATATATATATATATATATATATATATATATATATATATATCTGAAATATGACAGTTTTTATACATAAGACCCTTTCAGGAAAGAAAATAAAATAAAAAATAAATAAATCTCCATAGACATTAACGGTTAACCAGACCAAAAAAATGTCATCTTCCGCTTTAAATTTAGACACCCCAACCTTACCCTGACTTGACCTCTTTGAATGTAACTGAGATATTGATACAAATTATTAACCCTTATGCCCCTTATTTAAATTATAGCTCTATCCATTACCATAGTAATTTTGATTTTAATAATGAATACGCTTATAAAAATGCGGAAATTTCAAGAATTAGGTATTTCAAAAGTTTCACTTGAAGATAGAACAGAGCTTTAATTCAATTTAATTTTAATAATTATATTGAAGTTTTCGGCTCTTGTTTTGAAACATGAGAACTCTTATGTAGCGAAGGAATAATTTTTAAATATATATATATATATATATAAAATATAATATATATATATTATATATAATATATATATATTAATATTATATAATATATATATATATATATATATATATATATATATATATATTATATATAATACATATATATTATATATAATATATTAATATTATATAATATATATATATATATATATATATAAAAAATATATAATATCATATATATTATATAATAATAATAATAATAATAATAATAATAATAATAATAATAATAATATAAATATAAGTAAGTATACTCTTTCGGAAAAACCTTAAATGTTTTGGCTTGTAAATGAACAAACCAATACCCAAGGAAAAATAAGGAATAAAAAAGGAAAGAACTAAGAACATGTAATTCAGATGAAAACTATCGACTAGAATCCAAGCTGAATCCAAAGAAAAAAACCTCCGACACAAGTAAAATGCAAATAACTAAGCAAATACACTAAGTAGAGCAAATCTAACTACGAACCTAAAGAGCCAGGCAAACCTACCTAGGTTTCACCTACACGGATCATCAGGTATGCCGGCCAAAGAGGTAACATTAGAACAGAATATAAATAGCCTACAACATAAAAACATGACCATGTGACAAAAAAAAAAAAAACACAAAAAAAACACAACAACGGGGAAGAGGGGTTAATACATATTTATTCAATAACAAAAGAAACAAAAAAAAAGAGAGAGAAGAAAACCAAAACTATTCTAGTAACCAGCGTGTCCTATGTCTACACTTACTCAAGATTTCAGATTTAGCAAATTGGTTATATAAAGCGATGGTTAATTTTTCCTCTCTACATAGAGGACAAAATTTATTACCTGCTTTATATTTGTGGCATTTCTTTAATATTTCCCATTTCAAATTTTCCATTACGTAAGTAGATAACGTGGTGTTATGTTTGTATCTTTCGTTATTAAAAATACTAAGATGGTTATAATATTGGGTTTTAAAACTATTTTGGGTAGATCCTATATATACTTTAGGGTTTTTATCAGTTTGACTAAGTTTATCCTTGTATATTTTTACTTGGTATACCACGCAATCTTGCTGGCACTTTCCCTGGAGGGGGCAGGCTTTCTTATTTCTACAATTACATTTTGGGGCGGGGGACCCTACGTGGTTTTTCCTTAATTTTTCTCATGTTGTATTTGTTAATTAAACTAGCCACATTGGGCATACAACTATAGCTTAATTTGACAGTTTTTATTAAAGATTTTATATAACGTATTAGTTTGTGGGAAATTTTACTTGAGTAGTCTAAAAAATACTTTACCTATGTTAGTTTTCACCTTTGAATTATATGGGTGGGTTAAACTACAAGATATTTCTACTTCTAGTTTTGTGTTTCTTTTGTGTTCTAGGGTCATCATTCATATCAATATATTCTAATTTATTGTTATGTGCACTTTTCTTTAGAGCCTGTTCATAGATTATCTTATTTTAGTTAAAAATATTATTATTTGATGAATTAGTGGACAGTCTATGATTAATACATTTAGGTATCTGCTTCAAGATATTTGCCGGGTGATTAGAACCTACATTAATGTACTGCAGGTATATATATATATATATATATATATATATATATATATATATATATATATAAAATTATTTAATAAATTATTTAAATAAAAACAGAGCACTTTAAGGTTCCATGTAATAAATTATTTCACCACAGCCCTTTTAAAGGACTGCGGATCATCAGATTTTACTTCCAAAGGTTGAAACAAAAAAAATATATATTATATAAATAGTTCCATTTTGGAGTAACTTATTTTTAAATTTACTCGGTTTTAAAACCCAGTAAATTTAAAAATAATTTACTCCAATATTCGCTTGAGGATGAAATGGAACTAATGTTTTTAATTTAATTACTTTTAATTTAATTTTTTTTTGAAACATGGTTAGAACTGTGTAGCGAAAAAAACATTTTAAATCAGTTAATTTATAATATAATATATATATATATATATATATATATATATATATATATATATATATATAATATATATATATATATATATAAATAATATTTATATATATTATATATTATATATATATAAATAATATTTATATATAATATATATATACATATAAGTAATATATATATATATATATATATATATATATATATATAGATATATATATTGTGAAAATTTGTATCGATGTGATCGCTGGATTCTGCTGAATCATCGGACTTGGTTGGACTGTTTATTCTATACAATCTCACAGTTCACAATGAAATTAGTCTGGGATTTATAGAGACAATGGTTTGATGGTAATGAATAATTCTACCGGAATCAATGGATTCATAGAGTGTTTAAATCTTTACACCTCAAGGTTAAAATTAATTCTAACATAAAACAAGTAGACTTCTTAGATGTAACCTTAAACTAAACCTTAAATAATTTCAAACCCTTCTTGAAAAATAACGCTAACCCAATTTATAAACCCTAATTCCAGTCACCCAACGCCAGTTATTAAACATATCCCATCATCCGTTGAACGCCGTATAAACAGGCACTCTTCTAGCAAGGAAATATTCGATAAACACAAAATTATCTGTAACAAAATCCTTACCGACAGTGGTTACAGATCTTCCCGAAATTAAATATAGAAAAAATTTTAGTTATTCTAAAAAAAATAGAGGAAGGAGAATAATTTGGTATACACCTCCCTTCAACAAATTAGTCCGTACCAAATTAGGATACAAATTCTTAAATCTAATTAACCAGCACTTCCCTACAGAGAGTAAATTAAGCCGCAACTGAACCGCAATACCTTAAAAATTAGCTGTAGCTGTTCTAGAAATTTAGATAAAATTATTAAAGCACATAACAATAGAATACTAAAACTTCATAGAGATAATAAACGCAACCTAGATACAAGTTCTAATACACCCCAGGAAAAAAGGCTATGTAATTGTAGAATCCCCGATCAATGTCCATTATTAAACAGGTGCTTAACCAAATCCATAGTGTATATGTGCTATATCTCATCAAATGAGAATCCCAGAGATATTAAACTGTATGTAGGGTCCTTTTAAGGATTACAGTCACATGAACTCCTTTACAAATACGGCCAAACGAAATATGACATCACTTTCGAAATATTTTTGGAAACTCAAGGAAGAAGGAAAAACACCTAAGGTTAAATGGAAAATCCTAAGACAAGCCAGAACCTGCAATTCTCTTAGCGAACACAGATGAGTGCAGAAAGATGTTGTGAGAGTGGAGACATGACAGTGTCTTTTACTATCATTGATTTGAAATCAGCCCACTGATATGTTCGTCTAATTGAGAAATTGTGGAAATACTAGCTGATGAACTACAAGAACAGAACTGTTTAAGTAGGTTGACCTTCAGAAATAAGTTCTGTACAAAGAAACATGGCAACCATCCTTAAGTCAATAGTGGGAAAATTAGATAGAGTGTAAGAGGGGCCAATAACTGCTACATAGATAGTATGCAACTATATGAAAAAGGAGTGACAACTATTGAGGTAACAGATCATCTAAAGAAACTGAAATTGAATGTGCAACTGTTAAAATCAATGAAAGAAGAAACAGAAGACAGATAACATGGAGGAATTGGTTTTTGAAAGAAAATTCAAGTCAGTGGAAACTGTTCAGTCTAAGTAGAAGGCAGGGTGGTTCCCAATTACATGTCAATAGGTGTCATCTGATCTCATGCTGCATGTATGGAGGAAGGGAGAAATTCAGACGGAAGACAACTGACTGGCTTTTGAAAGGTTGTATCTTTTAAGGATTGATAGTGGACACAGAATATCCATGTAAAGGAATATTAGGGCAAAGACTGAAGATGAACATACTGTTTAACTACAATGACATTTAGAACTAAATTCTATTAAAAACAACAAAAAAAAAACAAAACAACAGCAACCACCATCAAAACAATATTAAGAAAAGCAGAGGACCCAGACTACTCCTTCATGTGCTTCCATCTTTTGTTACTAAACTATGTTAGCTATCTTGTTTTCCTTTATCACTCCCCCTCTTCCCAGGACTACAGTATATTAGACAACATTGCTGACAGTATACAAAAGACACTTTCCCTCCACCCATCTGCAAACGTCTTTGTCTTTGGTGACTTTAATGCTCACTGCAACATGTGGCTTAAACATTTTAAAAGAGATTGATGTTGCTGGTGCTCAGACATTAATTTTTTCATTGTCCAATCACTTACTCAAATCATGGACTTCCCTACTTGTTTCCCTAGCAAAAATGAGCTTTTCTACACTATTTCTTACCTCCACTTCTTGCTCCTGCTGAGCTTCAAAATACTGCCTCTTGATAACTCTGTGGTAGCTATTGATATTTTGTTCCAATCTGCTATTAAACAGAAACCTCCTATCCACAAGACCTCTTTTCATTACCAGCATTGCTGATTGGGACTCACTCTGTGATTTTCTCTGTGACATCCCTTGGACCAACATCTTTAAACTCCCAATTGAAAATTCTGCCACTGAGGTTTCTTCTTGAGTCAAAGCCAGCATGGACTCTTCCCTTCTTAGAAATACCAGGTAAAACCCCAATCCTCTCCATGGTTCACACCAGCATGTTCACCCACTCTAGCACACAGGAATCAATATTTTTGACTATACCTGCGTGATGGCTCTCATCACAACAGGTGCCTATTTGTTGCTGCTCGCAATAAATCTAAGTGAGTCCTCAAAGAACTAAAGTCACTGTTTGCTGAGAGAATTTTTCTCACACTGCTCACTTGTGGGACTTCCTTCCAGCATCATGCTTTTCAGCCAATTTTAATCTACAAATATTTAAATGCAATCTACTGCCCACCTGATCTTCTCTTTCTGATCATCATTAATGTTTCTATTCCTAATTCTTCCACACCCTGTAACCCCTTGTGTTTTAGTGGCATTACTGCCTTGCTTGAGGTGATTCTGAGTAAAAAAAAAAAAAGATAGAGTGAAAAGGGTCATTAATTCCTACATGGTTGATATAGAGATGGCAATGCAGAAGTAACAGATCATTTAAAGGAATCTGAATTGAATACAAAGCTTCTAAAACTGTTAGAAAAGATTAGTGACTTTGGGAGTCAGAATGAAAAAAAAATAATGCAAATGAGTTGGTTTTTTAAAAGGGGAAATAAAATCTTGGAATTGAAAGACAATTTGAGTGAGTAGGAATCACTCTCTCACTCTCCCTCCTGAAAGCCACTATCCTTTTACTGGATAGTTTAAAACTTCATGTAACTATGTTAAGAGAAGAACTAAAGGAAAGATAAAGTGGGTTTGGAAGGACAGTTGATATGTTGAGAGATACTGTGAAAGGGATGCGTGATGTATGTGGTTGTGACAAAAGTGTTGAATGATGTGATGCTAATAGTGTAGTGACAAACATTATTTTATAGATAAGTGATGTTAAGGTAGAGGATGCAGTGTCACTAAGAAAAAAAACATTGTAAATATATTAATGTAGTCAAATTGGATACTATGTTCAATGGTAACAATTTAGCTTTAAAAGGTAGAGATTGTATGATATTAAAATACAAATAGATTTGATTATTGTACTTGAATGAATATAATCAGTGATTATAAATGAGAAGAGTGGCCATGGTTAAATATAAATGGCAGAACTGCCCAACAAACTGAATTAACAAAATTTTCAATAAACAATAACAAGAAAAAGAAAAGAACAGGGAAAAAATAATATAAAGCAAGCAAAGAATATATGCAAAGCAAATTAACAATAATAAGGCAAAGCAACAGTAATATGGCAAAAAGTTCACAAGCTAAGAACTGAAGTTGACACACAAGAGCAAATTCAGATAACATAGCATTCTGACTTCAAAACAAGACAGACCAAGATTGAGTCAGATGAAACCAAGAACTGGCCTATTTTATTGGCTAGGAAGAAATCCCAGCATGCATTTGTGTGCTTCTGCCTATAAATTCTGGAGGGGAAAGTGTTTTGGGATTGGAATCAACAAGGCTTCAAAAAAGGAGGAGTGGAGATGATTATTAACTATGTATAAGAAACCAAGGAAGGATAATTATGGAATTTAACTTAAAAGCTGCATATAATGTTTGTATGTTCAAAGAAGAATAAAACTGATCTTCTCACTAATTAAATAGGTATCAGAAGATTCAGAGAAGGAAAAGGCCTTAGTATGCTGATTGGGAGATTGGATCTTGAAGATATTGCACAGCAAGCATCATTTGGAGGTGAATAGGGCTATTTTGGGGCTAGGAAAGTTGATCCTGAGGTTACTAAGTAGACTGTTTTGTGGGTTATTGGGAGTTTTGATGAATGTCAGTCAATTGACCCCATGTCGAGTATGTATGAGAAGGGAGAAACTCTAGTGGAAGACAACTGGCATAGATTAGCTGTTGATGTGACACATAAGAATAGCCAAATGGAGGGAGATTAGAGTAGAGACTGTAATTGAAACAGATGGGGTACTGAGCAAAGATATTTTTGGAGCCGGACTAAGTGAATGGTGAATTGAAGTGGTATTTGGGGAAATTATATCACCTAAATTAGGGCAGGTAGGGAAGAATGTAGACATCCTTGCAGAACAGTGATTGTCATTGGGGAGGAGGACAGACCTGCATGAGTCCAGACTAGGGATGAGGTATTTGTAAAGCCTCCAAATTTATGTTCTATATCTCAATGGTGGAGATGAAGAGTGATAGACATTCATTCCCAGAATAAACGCAATCAAAGATATGGCTCACCATTTTCTGGATATTAATAGGATTGTCATCTTATCAGAAACGGATAAAGCTCAGATAGTTAATTATAAAATTATGTGCATAGAAATGGAACTTTTTTTTGTTTTCTCATTCTTTAACTTCTCTTAGCTTCTTTATAGATACATACAAATTGATTAGATAATACAGGAAGAGGAAGATGAAGCGTGAATGACATGTGAATGATGTGTGTTGGTGTAAAGATGGGCAGAAGTCAAATTTTAGTATGGGAGTAGCGCGTTTTGTTAGTATACCAAAAAATGTTCCCTTTCTCTTGGACACTGATATTTTCATGTCATCACACCTGGGTTGGTATATTTTATTCTTTTGTTTATTCTTTGTATGTACTTACTGAATGTGCCCTATTCATGGACATAAGATTTGTCTTTTTTTTCCTATTTAGCAACAAATGTGACATTATTTACAATATTTGCATTGTTCAGAGTGATGTCCACATCTTTATTTTCATGCGGTCATTGTGCACTCTGGCCTTCTACAGGTCCCCAAGTGGATAAAAACATTGGTTGAAGTAATCCAGTGACTTGACTCAAAGAATTGTGATTTCAGTACCTGGCCACATCAGAAATGAGCAAAAATTGGGAGAGTTGAGTTATTAAAGGGAAATAACTGAAAATAATATAATATATTCAGAAAAGGCATGACATGTGGAACTAGAACAATCTACCCCAGTGGACAAAATGAAGGGTTCAGCTCAAAATTCCAATGTATATAACTTGAAAGATGTTGGAACATACAACGGCCAAAACGTCATGAATATGACAATAAAGATGAGGACAACAGACCGAACAACATAAATAGTATAAATAGTGATAATACAACCTCTCAGAAATATAGACAAATGTGGTATTTTTTTCCCTTTTATGAAAGCCAAAGAGAAATGAGCAAGAATGACAGTTACTTACTGGTACAATTAGCAAAGTTGAAATTAAATTGCTGAGAAATTCTACTATTAAAGACAAAAATAAAACTACTTATAATGAACTAAAATTGCAATACATACACAGTATCTTGGCATCTTGAAATTGCTAACAGAAGTTAGATTTAGAAACTTTTATGCATTTTTAATTTCCAATAAGCCAAATGATGAAAATGATGCAAGGGGCTACAGAGTGTGAAAGAATGAGAAAAAAAAAAAACTAAGGAGAGAGAACAATAAAAGATGGAAAGCAAAAATCCAGAAGAGAATTCTTCAAATGAGAAGTGTGAGAGTAGAAACAGTTAGAATAGAACTTAAAATTACATCTAGCCATTTCAACTGTAAAATGATGAGACCTTGCTGCCAATCTAGTACTGCACTTAAATTCATAAAGTCTAGGTACCATAGAGGAAAATTCATCAGAACAATTACCATGAAAGTATTTATAGAAAAGGCACAGGGAAGCTATATTATGGCAGTGGGAAAGTGACTGAAACCAAGATGCCCGGTCAAGACTAATATCATTTCAGATTCCTTGAATTTCATCAAGAATCTATAAATAATTTTAAAATATTATAATTAACATTTAGTGCAGGTATTTGACTACTTATATATGTTAATACAGAAGCCAAAATAAAACTAAGAATCACAGAAATTGTCTTCTTAACAGAAATTTTATTTTGATTTGAGAATAACAGACTAGTTTTTTCAAAGCTAAGTTTTGATGAATAACAAATTTTTGACAATATACAGCTGATCTATCATTAATCTTACAAGTCATAGAAGAATAATTACTTACCTTGATTGAAACACTGATTTAAAAGTGCCACTTGACCTGAAAGCAAATACAGATTCAACTGTGTAAAGCCAAGTATCAGTGAGGTAGTTGTAATGAAGCAGTATGCAGCACAGGCCTAAAATTAAAAACATAAACACAAAATTAATATATTTTTTTAAAATCAGTATCACCCCATGCAAAGCAGTAACACCACAAAGACACAAGTAGTTACAGATATGAGAGAATCAGGAACAGAAACATTAATAATGAACGGAAGAAGAAAGAGTAATCAGGAGGACAGTAGATAGCAATTGACATTACATTTAAATTTTTGCAGATTAAAGTTGGCTGGAAAGTGTGAAGCTGGAAGTGAGAAAAGAAACTGTTAGCATAGAATTTATGGTTCATCTAGTCAGCTCAACTGTAAATTGATAAGATCTCAATGCCAGTCTAATACTAAGCTTAAATTCAAAAACTCTAGGTACCATAGCGAAGATCAATATTTATTTGTAAATATTTACAAAATGTGGCATAAGGCCAAAATGGGAAATGGGGGAATAGGAGGGTCTTCATCTGTCTTAACTTTAAACTTAGCTAGTCACAAACACTGACTCAGACATACAATATTCCTAACACCAAGACAACACATTCTTACTTACCTTTCTTACTACATCCACCATAATACTTTATTGTCTCTGTGAAAATCCTAACTAATCCCCATATGTACAATTGTGACACTATTTAGCTATGGTAATTAGCTAACTAATTAAGCATAGAAATTAAAACGAGAAATCCTTAAGGCGAGAAAGAGCTATAATGAAAGACAGACCTAGCAACATTTTTTTTTAACAAAAAAAAAATGAATGGGAAAAGATTTTATTTACGAAGAAAGATAATTTTTTGCAGAAGGCAGAAAATCTGTAAAAGAAAACCAGATTTCGGATTCTGTCAGAATTAATTAATGTCATGATCAGATAGTGACGCGGCAAGGAAAACAGAATTCTAAAAGATAAACAAAGCCGGGCCACGCATGCGATCATGGAGGAATTTCAGTGAAACCACCCTAAAAGAATAGCCACTAATTATCTTTCAGAGATATCATTTAGTTTTGGTTCTTGTGTCCAGTGAGGAGACCCATCTTTTGTATATCTGGATCTTGACATAAGAAAAGAGAGTCGAGAAGGGGATCATTATTATTGTCAGACATGGTGACTCGAAAATGAGCACTGGTGGTACAAAAATTTTAAGACACGAGAAAAATAAAGAATTTGATTATCAAGTAAATACGACCACCCAGTTTAAAAGTTGACTAGCAGTGATTAATGAATCGGTGGAGATTCTGCTAAGTGGATTTTGGGTGGCTCAGGATAAGATAAAATTTTAATTATGGCCACGTGGAATTCATAAGAATTCTGGCCGATAGAAAAGAAGGAAAGAAAAGAGATTTTTTTTCCTGGACGATACTTTTAAGAAGGTCAGGTCTAGCCACACCCACGCTGCTGAGCGATCATTGGCTGAGTGGTGGCGTGAGTGATAAGCAAAGATGAATGTATGAGAAAGGCGGGGAAGTTGTTGACACCCACTAAGAGGATTGATATGAGATACCAATATGAGAAAGGAAGAGTCCAGGAGGATAATTCTCCTACGACCTCTCCTTACGGATGAGAGAGAAATCCCCAAAAGGGAAAGTGATTAGCTTCCAAAAATGGGAATTAATAAATTTTCCTGTCCTGGGGACAAAGAAAATTTTTGGTTGGGAATTAAGAATTGTCAAAGAACCTAAACCACAACAGGCCCCAACCCAGTTTTGGTTGGTGTCCATATAAACGAACATACCCAGGTATTCAGTTAAGAGTTGAGTTGGGTTGGAGATGTCCTTTTCGACTTAGTCTTCCTATCAAAAGCAAGTTTTTATTGACGAATGACTTAAGATACCATAACTCGCTTAAGAAATACAAAGAGTGTCACGAATCCATAGAAACGGGCCGGGAGAGAAATACACTCCCGTATTCAACAGATAGATAAAGATAATTGTTATTTTTCAACGTATTTGAACCTCGTGAGTTTGTTTTATTATTTTTCTTTTACTTACGCTTGTGTTGTTTCACCTTTACCCCGGATTCAGCTTGCACTACGACCCGACGCCTGATTGATTTCGTCTACCTAAGATCAAAGTCACAAGGTGGGTAGGTTAGACTTGAGATCAAAGCAGTTACTTTGGTGACCAAGCATTGGAGGCGAGCTGAGAACAACAAAGCTGGTATCGAACCGGAAACGACCAGATCGACCGGGACACAGGCTGGTGGCAGCGACAAAGAGTCAACCCCAAAACGCTGGTGGAAGCAACCTTACGGCTTCACGCCGCAACTGGGAGTTGACCACGAGCCGACGGCACAATGTCATATATTGACGTCCCATATTGGCGCTGACACTGCGACCGCGACCACGACCACCAGTCCGTTCACACAATCCATTGTCTGTAGGGGAAGGAGAATAAAACAACAATTTAAAAACTAACCCCAATGAGTATTTACAATATGAAAACAAAACTATTTACAAGAAACCAAATAATGTTAGTAATAAACCCCCCACAGTCCTTAAATGTAGCAGAAACATCAGTTAACTGGACGAAATCAATGCGGGACTTTAATAATATAAAACATTCATTCATCTCATACACACACTCATTCAAACAAAACAACAAATAAAAAAATCACACTCGAAACGAAAGGCGCCCCACATCCACCAGAGAACTGACATCACTGACCACCTAGCAAGGGAGGGGATGGGAAATTAAAATAAAGAAAAGGGGCCAATGAGCATACATCCCATTGCTAAGTTAACTGGAATGAAGTACCATAGCAAAGAGCTTATCCAAACTATATTAACTTTTTGTTATTTATCTGTTTCTTCCACTGAGCCAGAGTATATGATTATTCAGCACTACCAGACTCAGATTGAACTCACAACAGCCAAAACTGATACTTTAATTATCCCATGCATGTGTCTTTTAAAAAAAATCAAATGATGTTATATTGAAGCCTTAAATCTTATGTCTATATTTAGGTGGTTGAATTTTATAAGTGCCATTTCTTACTTAATCAGGCTCCACAATATTAATCTCTATGCATGTGCACCAATTCTTTCAATAATGTTATCCTCCAATATTACTTTATTATCTTGACTTCATTCCATAGGCATTGATCATCCCTTTTCCGTACATATATGATCAGTCATATCCGATTTCAATGTTTCTTCTCAGACTATAGTCTTTTGATGTTTTTTATAATTATTTATTCTTTGATTTATCTATCAATTACTTTCCATTTCAACAAATAAAAAGATAAAAGCTGATGGTAATAATGCTGTATTAAATTTACTGTTTCTTCATACAACTGACCAAATTATGAATTCATTGAAAAAAGACTTGTGAAATTACTTCCCTTTAAAGATAATACTTGACAAAAAAGAGAATGTAAAGACAATTTTTCTTACCCTAACAAAATCAGCTATTTCTTGTTTGTGTTCACTTTTGTCATTTTCATGAGCTGCTGCTATTTTACACAGAAATCCAATTATTAACTCACTGGTTCTTTTCTCAGAATCAGAAAATGGTGAAAAACTGATATACAGAAGAATGAAAAAAAAATTAAATTTAATTATATAAAAAAAACTATTTATTGATAACATAAACAGGACTTGTGCATAAAATTCAATTCATGTAAAGATTCATTACCAGTCTTCAAAATTGAGAAGTTCTTGAATGCATAAATAGAACAGGACTCAAAAGTATAGGCATTTATATATCCAACTGCATTGCAAGGAAAAATAATTTCAAAACAAGTACTTTGCATTTTTATCAGTGAAAGATAAAATATCTCACTATTTATTTATTTACTTACTTATCCTTTTAATATGAGTAGGCATACACACACAAAAATCTTTTTATATATATTGCATATACTTAAGCAGCATATTTTCATTCAAACAGGTTTGGTTAAATAATTTTGACATATGTCAATCTGTTTTCATTGTGATCCTTTCAAGTTTGTGGATTAAGTTTTTGGTAGATTTAGAAAATTGAGTAAGAAAAAGACCAAAATTTTCTTTTGAATAGTTTTTATTTTCCCAAAGTACTTTCAATCTCATCTGAGACCATCTTCAGGGGGTTAAGTTGTCTATGAATATGTATATGTTTTTCTGTGAATTTAAGGCATTTCAACTGTTCGTTTTTATTTTGTTTTGTTTTTTTACTGCTTATGCAGCGTTCTAGTTTTCAAAGTTCACATGTTCTTTTGGGGGTTTTTTCAGTGTAAAGGGATTTTTTTGTTCATATGTATATAATAATTTTTTTTCATAAGCATTTAAGGACATAGATGACTTTATTTATTTGGGGCTTTAACTCTCTTATATAAAGGGCTTCAAGCAAAAAGTACAAATCCTTGAAGCCGTTCAAGAAAAAAAAACATGATATACATATGAACAAAAAAAAAAGTTAAAAAGTTACCTCCCCACCTTACACTGAAAAAAAAGCAAAGAACATGTGAACTTTGGAATCTGGAATGCTGCATAAGCAGTAAAAAAAAAAAAAAGTTGAAATGTTTTAAATTCAGAGAAACACATAAACATACTCACAGACAACTTAACCCTCTGAAGATGATCTCAGATGAGATTGAAAGTATTTGGGAAATAACTTTTTTGCATGTCAACGCCATTCTTTATGAATGTTTTGCTTTATTATTGCTAATTTGCCTTGTATATATTGTTTACTTAATGTTCTTTCACTTCTTTTTTTTTTATTGTAAACTGCCATTTACATTTAACCATGGCTAATTACTCTTCAAGGACTAGTAAACAGATGGGATAAGTAAAGCCTCTTCCTCTCTTTTACTCTGGAATTTAGTAGCAAAAACAATAGGACTTTTCTTTTCTGGGGAGATACTCCCTAGCAGCAGACTTCTTAATTTTAAATAAACCACGTGGACATCACATTATACATGGATGAACACTACTGTAGCAATATGATTTCTCACACATCCTTAGATGAATAGGTTGATTCTTTTTCCTTTTAACTCAATTTAATGACAAGGGTTTTTCAGGAATCTTGTCTCCAGCCCACCTTTGAATTGTTGAACATAAAATTTTGTTAGTGTTTTTACATAGCCATAAAAGTAAGGTGCACTGAAAGACTGACCACCCAAAACCTGTCTGATTGGTCCCCCTTTCCAGTTGGTGGATCTGACAGCCACTATCCATATTATGAATCAGACAGTGAGTGAAGGTGCAGTCATTGAAATGTCCAGGTAAGTGAGTGTGTAGGGATTTGTTTTCCATGGTCAGAACTTAGTGAAAAGTTTGCTTTCTTGTAGCAGCAAGAAGATATTGCTGACTAAGTGAGAAATCATTTTTTTTTTGCTACTTCCTGACCTAACAATTGTTTTGAATAGCATTTGTTGATGGTGTTCATGGCTCTAATATTGGTTATTGAGATGAATCTGTTGAACATAGTGAGCACAAGTGTATTCACATACATGCCAAACTTGGATGTCATCACAGTTGGTGTAGTGATGTGCAGAATTGAAATTACCACACTACAACTAAGTGCATAAATGCTTTCTTTCCTCTTTTTGCATGCATGTATGCAAGTAAACATAATTTTCTCTTTCACTTTTTTTTGCCTATGTTCATGGCGTTCTATATTAACAGGCCTCTGCGTAACGCCGCTACCTCGATAGACTGGAGGCCGGCTGACAATTAGATCGTTTTAGTTTCAGTTTGAGCGAACTGCTGCGTACTGTGTACTCTTATGTTGTTGGCTCAAGAAGTTCAAAGGAATCTTTTAATTTTACCTTTGGTTGGAATTTGAAGTAAGTATATTTGATTATTTTAGTTTGAGTCCATACATTATTTATATTTAAATTGTAAAAAGTAAACTTTGGTGCTTAAATTTACTCGCACAAAAAGATTTACTTAAAAGTTTAAAAAGCCTTAACATTTTAAAATTAAAGTTTAATTCATTTTTGGCATTTTCCCTCTTAAAGTTTGTTCAACATTTTTTGATTAAAGTTTAAAGAATTATTTATTGATAAAATGCAATTCTTTTTTAGTAATTTGTGTTATTTTAAGAAGCAAAACAAAACAACGTTTAAAAAATTAGACAGAATTTAATTTAGTTTCTTCAAAGACGTAAAGAAAACTATTTTTATTATAAAATGAATTAAAAATGTTTGGGCTTTTTTCATAAATTCAATGTCATTACTTAATTTGATATTTATTTTTGATATCGCTAAAAAAACATTGTTAGTATGAGTGAAAACATAACGTCAACGAAATTAAAGTTTAATTTTCTCAAGTTTTTAACCATGATAAAAAATTAGCATAAGTCAACATTTTTCTATTAAAAGTTTAAGTTTGAATAATAAATTTGAATAAAATTTTAATAGAGAAAGGTTCATTAACATTTCTCTAAAACTTTATCCAACATTTCCATTAAGCAAAAAAAAAAAAAAACAAAACAAACGAATTTCTTCGCGCTTTTGTTTCCGAAGTTAAAGAATAAATGATTATTTTTACGGCATTAGTTACCAATTTTTTTACTTATTAGAATTAAAGAAAAAAATAACAATAATAAATTTATTACATGCAGTTAATGTCAATATTTTAATTATTTTTTTTTTTTTTTTTTTTTTTTTTTTAGAAAAGTTTCCTTTTTACGCCTTTTGACTACAAAATTTATTTTACAAGACAAGAATAATAATACCATTTTATTTATCATATTTATTTTAATATTTTTCTGATATTGTTGTTAAAGGACAAAATGCATTATTTTTACTTTAATTGTTTTGCTTTAAGGTAAAAAAAAGTTATATATATTCCTATTTATATAGTTTAGCGTATTAAAATAACCAAACTAAAGGAAAGGCTACTTATGAATGTTTTTAAATTTAATATAAAGTTTTAAAGTAAACAACATTGGCCTTCAAATTTTGATACCATAAAAGTTAATGGAAAAATACGTCCAAAAAATCCACCATCTGTATGGCCAGGTGTGCCAAGTAGTCAAATACCAACACCCTCAGCTGTTCAAAGGAATATAAAAAAAACCTCTACTGTTAGAAATCAAATTGCTGATGAACTTAATGCTTTTTGAGAATTAGATAAAATTAATTATACAAATTTGAAAGAAAGTCTGCTTAACAACAAAAAAGACTTTATATGTCCAGTTGTAGCATTTTTGGATGAAAATATTTTAACTGTTCAATTATCAAAATCTATTGATGGTATTTATAACAATTTGCGCTTTGAAACATTTCATTATGGAGTTAAGTGTTATATTAGCAGCCTGTCCAAAAATCATATAAATACAGTTGATACTTGGTCAAAACTGGAAGAAATCATCCGATATTTAAATTCTATGGCTTTTGATCACAAGAAAAACATTCTGAGTCAACAATTTTTAGCAATGGCTCCCAAAATGGTTGGAATAAAATACAGCTCAGATATAGCTGTGCATGCTTTTGGGTACTATGCAAGATCACGGACATTGTATAATGAATTAAGATATGATTTTCAATTACCCTCATTAGCAACATTATGAAGGATGACATTTGTAATAATGCATGCAAAGTTAAAGTGACTTTCAATTGAAAAATTTCAACAACAAGCAAAATGAAATGCAGAAAGAGTTGAGAATGACATTAGAAGAGAAAGAATCATTATGCAACAGTGATTAAAAAATCCTTGTTACATTATTTGTTTTGCATACATGGCATACTTAATTTAATGAATTTTCATTAAGATTACATTATTTATTTTTTCTTAAAATCAATTCTGTTATATTTCACTAACCTTTAGCTTATTTAGTTTACTATAAAACATTGAAAATAAATGTTAAACTTGATTTCAGTTCTTTTATTTTAATCTAAATATAACCTCTCATATGTTGAAGGCCTTAGTCTGGTTGTCAAGGATTCTACTGTGTGTGCATATATATATATATATATATATATATATATATATATTCATAAAGGTTTTGATGTTTATCTCCCTGAGAATGTTGGTACAGAGTTTGATTCAACATGCAATGAATATGGTCACATTTGTCTAAGTAGAGCAAGCCTCAAAAATCCTCAAAGAAGTTACATGAAAAGAGAAGTCATTCACTACATGTTATAAAGTACTTCTATTTGTAAAAAGTTTTTTTTTTTTTTTTTAAATCAATTTCACCCCATGCAAGGCAGTGAAGTCATTGAGACACAAGAGCTTATTGGGTGTTAGAAACAGGAACAATGCTAAGGGTCAAGAACAAAAGAAGAGTAATCAAGAGGACAGTAGATGTTGATTGACACTGCATTTGAATTTTTGAAGATTAAAGTTGACTGGAAAGCATGGAGCTGGAAGGGAGTTACACAAATGAGAAGTATGAGAAACGAAACTGTTAGCATAGTTACATCAAGCCAACTAAAATGTAAATTGATAAAAACCTCATTGCCAGTCTAGTACTGTGCTTATATTTAAAGAGTCTAGGCACCATAGCTAAGACTTCATCTGAACAATTATCAGTATTTATAGAAAAGGCAAAGGGAAGCAACCTTATGGCAGTGGGAAAGTGACTGAAGCCAAGCTGCAAGATCAGGACCAATAATATAGTTGATTCTTCTTTGGATTTTATCAAGGAGCATGAGATAAGTAGCAAGAGCACTGGGCCATATGTGGCAGCAATATTCAACCATGGACAAATGGTAGACATAGATATACCAAATAGATTCTGGAGAGAAAAATTGTTTAGCATGACAAAACTGACAAAGTTTCCAATAAGCAATAAGAAAGGAAAGAACAAGGCAGAGAATACTAAGCAGACAATTGATGTGGGGCCAAAGTTGGGACCCCAGAAGTAAAACACAGAACACGGATTAGAAGTAAGAAAGATATATTAACAACAGGTTACAGAGATAGTGTAAGGGGAGCTTACTATACCACTCTCTAGAGTGCTATGTCGCCTACTTAATATAGGCCTGGAAGAGTCTATTGTGTAGGTAGTTTCCGGTCTCACAATACCCACCTTCCAAAGAGTTTTCTTTTTGAAAAGGAGAGAAAAAAATAAGACTTAATACTTTTTCCTCTTGGGATTTACGTCGAGCGGTTGAGTAAATTTCCTTTTCCTTCCTGAGCGTCGCACTTCAGGAGAGACTTGTAATAATGCATGCGAGATCGAAGTGATCGAAAATTATGTCGATCGGCTCTTCACAGTTATTTTGTATTGATTCCGATTCCTTCAAACGGCATTTTCTGAGCTGGTTCCAATGGCGTTTGTGAATGTTTTTTGGTCCTTGGACCATATATACCAGTTCGCCAATTCTCTGCTTTATGAAATTCCCAGAATGTCATATTGTTCTTGTACGCCTTGAAAAAGACCCTATCGCCAGGATTGAAATATTTCCTATGAGGCGATACGGTTTTTTTTAATTTTGCTTGCCGTGGAATCAGTTTGTTGAAGACAGACTTTATTTTCCTTGCGAACATTGTTTCTGCAGGCGAGCTTCCCATAGGCGTGTTCGGATTAGGGGTTATCCGATACACCTGCAGAAACTGTTGCAATGCTCTATCTGTCGGTGTGCCTAGTGCCTTTTTTAAAGCCCTTTTTAGAGTGTCCACGAACCTTTCGGCCTGACCATTCGACCTAGGGTGGTACTGAGGTGTTGTAAAGTGGTCCACCTGATATGACTTGCAGAAGTCTCTAAATTCACTTGATGTGAATTGAGGGCCATTATCTGTAACTACACAATCTACCACGCCAAAACGCGCGAATAGCTCGTGTAGAAATCCGATCGTGCAGTTTGTGGTTGGTCTTTTACATTGTAGGGCCTCAGGCCATTTTGAGTGGCTATCCACAACAATGAGATAGTACATGTTGTCTATAGGCCCTGCAAAATCCACATGGATTCTTTGCCAAGGATGATCTGTTTTGGGCCATGGTTTGCACGTCGTGTTTGGAGCTTTTGCTGCAAGCGCGCATCCTTGCATGCTTCTATCATGTCTGCAATGTCCTTGTCCATGTTTGGCCAATAAACGTAGCAGCGCATGAGGCTTTTCGTACGGTTCTTCCCTGGATGTCCCATGTGAAAATCCCTGAGGATTTTTCTTTGTAGTCTTTTTGGAATCACTACGCGGTCATTATATAGTAGGACATCATCGCAAAGGGAGAAAACTTCCGGCAACTTGGGGTCTTTGTTGCGCATTTTGCTTTTTATTGATTGAATGAATTCATCCTCTCGAGACTCCCTTTTAATGTCGGCCAAAGTAACTGGGATCTCTCTTATGGTACTCGCGATCATGTTTTTGATTTCACAGTTTGTCCTTAGAGTAGCAATGATGGAATCTTCAAAGACTTCTGTATTTTTTGGAATGAGTTGCGATAAACTGTCTGCATGGCAAATATTTTTGGTTGTTAGAAACTCTTTCTTGAAATTATAGTTTAAGAGAATCGTTCCCCAACGAAGTAGTCTATTTGCAGTATAGACTGGCAGACCTTTTTTAGAACCAAAAATTGTAATTAGAGGTTTATGGTCCGTCTGCAGTATGAACCGTCTACCATGTAGATATCTGTGAAATTGTCACAGCGAATATTAACCCTAGAGCCTCTTTCTCTATTTGGGAATATTGTTTCTCAGCTGGAAGTAGAGATCTTGATGCGTGAGCCACAACTTTTCGCGAACCGTCTGGCAGTTTAGGTAATATGCAAGCGCCTATGCCGTACGAGCTTGCATCACTTGCGACTATGATGTCGAGACTAGGGTCGTAATGGGTGAGGGAGAGGTCTGAAGTAAGAGTTTTCTTGATCTTCTCGAATGCGTCTTGGCATTCCGGGGTCCATGACCATGGTTTGTCCTTTTTTAAAAGTTGGTTGAGAGGCCCTCTCAAATTTTGCATGTTCTTAATGAACCCTTCGTAAAAATTAGCTAGTCCGAGGAAGCTTTGTAACGCTTGAACGTTATCTGGGGCTGGCATGTTTCTGATCGCGTTGGCTCTTTCTGGATCCGGCCGACGACCATCTTTATTTATAATGTGACCTAAGTATTTAATCTCTGGTAAGAAAAAGTCACACTTTTCCTCCTTGACCTTAAATCCGTATTCTTGTATCTTTTCGAATACGTTTATTATATGGTTCCGGTGCTCTTCCATAGTTTTACTGGTAACCAGTATATCATCCAAATAGGCTGTTGCGTAGTCAAGATCGCCCAGCATGGCGTCCATGACCTGCTGGAAAATTGCAGGCGCAACCTTTACTCCAAAAGCCAGCCTGTTGTATTTGTACAACCCTCTATGGGTGTTTATGCAGAGCAATTTGGAACTTTCTTCTTCCACCTCTATCTGAAGGTATGCGTCCGAGAGGTCGATTTTAGAAAAAAAAATTTTCCACCATTGAGTTTATTGAAAATTTCTTCAGGGCTTGGGAGAGGATAATAGTGATCTTGCAAGGCATCGTTTAACCCTGTGGAAAAATCTGCGCATACTCGTATTTGATTGGACTTCTTTTTTACGTAGACCATAAGTGCTGCCCACTCGCTGAAATCTGTTTTTGACAGAATACCTACTTGTTCGAGTCTATCTAACTCTCTGTTGATTTGCTCTAGAGCAGCGAAAGGACATTCCGTTTCTTTTTGAATACCGGTTGTGCACCGTCCTTCACCTTGAACTTAGCTTTCATTTTAGTACATTTCCCAAGGCCGCCAGAAAAAAACCTGGGGAAATTGTCGTTTGAGTTCCTTTTTTAGATTTACCAAATTGGACATTGTACTTTGTATCTTGCTCATTAGGCAATCCCAAAGATTGAAGTTTTCTATCCAATCAGTTCCAAATAAGTAGTTTTTAATACATAGGTTTTGAGCTTTTTGGTAACTCCATTTAGTGTTACTGTAAGTATTACCTCACCTAAAATGTTAATCTTTTCGCCAGTTACGGATTTTGCTGTTTTATCCGTTTTTAATAATGTCGGCTTGTTCAATTTTTGCCAAGTACGCCAGTTAATGGTTGAAATATCAGAACCAGAGTCAAGCTGGAATTTAATGGACTTATTGAAAATATCCACTGTTACATATTTTCTTAAATTCCTATCAACAATATTGTCAGATTGAGCTTGCCTAATTTTATTTTTGGGTTTTCTCGTTCTGTTGGCGTACCAGCTCGAAGTTAATGTATGCCCACTATTATTGCAATTTTTGCAATATTTTTTGTTCTTAACTGGACAGAATTTCATCCAATGCCATTTACCACAATGGTAACATGGTCCGGGTGGTTTCTTATTTGGGTTTAGGTTACTGCGGAATTTAGGACATGAGATTTGCCTTTTGTCTTTTTGAGGGGAATTAGGAGGTAGACTTGCTTCTGATTTTATTAATCTGAGTCACACCTGATTCCTCGATAGTGTTTGAGTCACGCTTTACAGATATTACTCTTTGACAGTCCTCTGACAGTTTTTGGAGAGTCAATCCTTGTTCGTTCTCAAGCTTGGTCAGTACCCCTCGTCTGACGTCGGCGTCTTCTGCTGATACTAGACCTTGTGCGAAAATTAAGCACTTGAAATCATCGGCAGTCAGTTCGGCTAGTTAAAATTCATTACATAGCTTGTTTACCGGTGCTGCAAACGTTAGAAAATCTTGCTGGTTGTTTTTGACTGTGTTCAGGCATTTCCAACGTTTGTGGAACAAGGTTGTGTTAGGCCCGAATAGTTCCGATAGGAGCTTAATAGTCTCTGAAAAATCCAAGTCAGTCGTTTTCTTGGGTAGTATGAAATCTACGAACCTACTATGTTCTGTAGTTCCCAGTTTTCTCAATAGTAGACGTACCTTTTTTTTTTACTGGGCCATTGTTCACAGTCTACGTTGAAAATATCTTCGTAGCGCCTGTAAAATGCCTGGAACGTTTTGTCTTCCTCTGGTACGTATTCAAAGGTTTCCATTGAATTGTAGATTGTACTCTGAGAGAATATTGTATCTTTTTCAGAGTTTGAGCCTTTTAATGCATTTACGAGTAATTCTTTAAGTTGTTTCTGTTGTAGTTCAGCATTCTGAAGCGTAATTTTTTGGAATTCCATTTGCTGTTTATGTAATTCCAAAAATAGTTGTTGTTGTCTTTCTTCTGATTTTTGTTGCTGATCCAAATTTAGTTTTAACATTTGGGCAACTACTTTTTGCAAATCTTCCATATTTATTTAAACAAAAATGACAGCGCTTTTTTTGTTGCTTTGAAACACGTGTACTAAGAGGAGGTACACAAAAAATCTTGATAGATTTTTGTTCCTTTTTTTTTCTTTTACAAAAAAAAAATGGACAGACAATAGTTAAACTAAGCTAATTGTGTTTAGGTTTTTTTCCCGTGGTTCCGTTAATTTTAACGTAATTGAATAATTTTTCACCACACTTACGTATTTTTTTATTTTTTTTTAGAAAGGTACAAAAAGAGAAAAACCACCTCAGTGAATTTGAGGGAAGAATAATTTTATGCCCGAGTTCAACTCAGTTACATAAAAAGAAAATTTTTCGATAGTTTTTTTCGAAAACTTGAGTACAATGGTAGTACTTCCTCTTGTATTGTCAGTTTGTTTTACGAACAACTGTTTTTTTTCTGTGTGTGTGGGTGTGTAAAAAATCGTTCTCGTATTGAACAGACTTTAATATTCCGTAGATGTCGAATCGCTAGTTTGTCACTGATGTTTGATATTGGAATATATGCAGACGCTGGGTGTTTAGCTTTTAAATCGCTAATGTATTAATACCAGCTTAATTTCACGTTCAACACTGCTGTGAGAACGCGTGGAGTTTGTGTATTTTTCGAGTACTGTCGCTATTGATATGGTGAGAACGAAATTCTCGAATCTTTCTGTCGCCACTGATGTGGGACAGGCAAAGTATTGCGGTTTTTCGACGTGAATGCGTTTCTAGAATTCTTCGTCGACGCAGATGTAGAATTGGTAAGGTATTTAGGTTTCGCCGTGAGTGCGTTTCTCGAATCCTCGTCGCCACTGATGTGGGGCCAAAGTTGGGACCCCAGAAGTAAAACACGGAACACGGATTAGAAGTAAGAAAGATATATTAACAACAGGTTACAGAGATAGTGTAAGCGGAGCTTATTATATCACTCTCTAGAGTGCTATGTCGCCTACTTAATATAGGCCTGGAAGAGTCTATTGTGTAGGTAGTTTCCGGTCTCACAATAACAATATATATATATATATATATATATATAGTGACCCTAAGTTTTTAGCAACCCTTATTACAGCAATTTTGGCTTGTGTAATAACATTACTTTTTTTCCAGACAATACCCTGTTAGTATCAAGCTACTCTCATCTATGAACAATAGTTGACTTATATTTTGTAATGAAAGTTCATGGCAGTAAGGAAATTGGTGAATTTCAATGAGGGCAAATAATTCGATGGTTTCAGTGTGGCAAGCCAAATAGAGAAATTGCTAGGTTTTTCCAGGTTAATCATCAAACAGTTAATATATATATATATATATATATTTATATATAGTCAAGAAATTTAATGAAGAAGGCTATTGTTGTGTGGAACAACGTTCAGGGAGACCAAGCATCATGTCTGAGTGAACAAAAAGGGCGCTGAAGAGGGAAGCCATCAGAAACCATCGTCAGTGCAAAAATGTTGCCAACAGCATGGAAATGTCGCCATATGCGGTGAGAAAGACTCTGAAAGAGCTAGGCTATCAAAGAAGAGTTGCAAGAAAGAAGCCCTTGATTTTAGAGTTTAACAGAAACAGGCATATTGACTGGGCAAGAGAATTTGAGAGCAAAAATAATCAATTTAGCAAGTCTGTAATTTGGTCAGAAGAAAGTAAATTCTGCTAATATTTGGATTTGAGACAGGCTTATGTTTGGAGAAATCTGAATGAGACTTGGAACACTGAATGTCTACAGGTGACTGTGAAACATGAAGGGATTGGAGTAATGATGTGGAACACTGTCCGGTTTGGTAGGAAATCTGAGCTGATTCTTATTGACAAGTGGTTGAATGGTCCAAAATACTGTCAAATATTAGAGAAAGGACTATTCCCACTATTTGAAACCAATTAGATTGACAGGAATGTCTACCTTTTTCAAGAAGATGGAGTGCCATATCATACAAGCAAAGGCAAAGGCCTGGAAGGAATCGCAAGGAATCAAGTCACTGCCGTGGGTAGCCCAAATTCCTGACATGAATCCAATATAGCATGTTTGGGAGCAACATGACCAAAAACTTTGAGAGCAATCAAAATCATGTCAGTGGCAACCCTTAAAGAAACATTGCTAAAGGGGTGGCAAAATATGGATCCAGTGATTGTTGATAACTTGATCAAATCTATGAAAAATTGAATACAAGCACTAAAACTAGCAAATGGAGGAGGACCTACTCCATACTAGTTCCAAATACTATTTATGTCGAGTTGGGATTACATAATTACATTTTGAAATTGAATGTAGTTTATTTCTCCTGGCTAGAAAAATTTCTTAGGCCACTGTATATGCATCACAGGCAAAAGCAACAATAATATGACAAAATTTCATAAAGTTAGAATTGCGTTAATACACAAAAGGGATGCAAACAAGTGATCACATTCTGACTTCAAGACAAGAATGAACAAAAATATAGCATAATCGACCAAGAACTGGTCTATCTTACTGGTTAGGAAGAAATTCCAGCATGCATTTGTAGGATGTCTATAAATCTGGAGAAGGGGATGTTTTTGTAGTTATTCCTAACAGAATTAGAATCAACAAATGGCTTTGCTTGAAACTTAGTCATCACAGTATTCATATATCACTCACACCTAAGGTTAGTTTCTTCTGTACTTCCTGCTTGTGGAACTCTTCTGGCTTCTTGTTTTCTTGCTAACTATGATCTTTAAAAATTTAACTGCAATGTCACTGGCATATCTTCTTTCTCTTTGAAACCTGTTCTTTTATTGTTTTCTCTGTAGTTTCTTTCACTCTCAGTAACTCCCTTTACATCTTAGTGGCTTTTATTGCCTTGCTTGGAGTGAAATGATTAAAAAGATAAAGTAACCATCAACTACTAAAGGTTGTGATATCATATTTAGCCATTTTTTGTTCTCAGTTTATTAAAAAAAAAAAAAAAAAGACTTCAAACATTTTTTGGTAACTTCTCATCATGAAGAAAAGTCATTTTTGATTTGATTGTGTTATTTTTGAAGAGTCTGGCAAAGCATTTTATTCAACAAATAAAAAGCTTTGATAAGTAATTACCGCTGTAGAAATAAAAAAATTCAGTGACATGACATAGCATGAGAAAAAAAAGAACAATATCAATTCTTTGAGATTCATACCTTTTATGAGTATAACAGAAGAAAAGAGAAAAACAAAAGAAGAATATTTACAATAATGGGGTTGCAAAAAAAATGGTATTTTGTAGAGTTATCCTGTCACAGAAAAGAAACGTCCTGTTAACATTGAGAAAGGAAGAAGAAAGATTCCTCTTTCGCACATGGGCTTTCAATAAGTAGCATATACAAAAATAAACTGCTCTCAGAAAAAACCTCACCAACAGATCTGTGGCTTCCAGGATTGTAGCACCTGCTCCACATGAAGAAATATCTTCTCAATCCTCAGAAAGTCTGGACACTGAGACATTGTTGCCACCACCATGACAAAAAAAAGGAGATGTTTCTTTAGTGTCAATTACTGTATCAAAGGGAAAAAAATAAATACAAACTCAACTGTCTATTTGATACAGGCAATCAATGCTTCTGCTTTTTTAAGTTAAATCTGTGTCTTCCGACCAAAGATTAGCTCTTTCTGTTTTAAGCAGATGTGACACTATTTAGCTATGGTAATGGGCTAATTAATTAACCATAGAAATTAAAATAGAAAATAGACATTCTTAAAGCGAAAAAGAGCTATCACGAAAGATAGACTGATCGACGTTAAAAGAAAGATTTTATTTTATTTACAAAAAAACTCATGGAAAGAGCTGTGTGTGTGGTCTTGTTGATTTATGTCTTGCCGAGGGAGATAGAAAGAAAGGCAAATATGAAATTATCGACCAAAACACGTGCTGGTCGTAAAAATTTTGCAGGGAGAATCAGTGTTAATTATCTTTCCAAGATATCATTTTTTTTTCTGGCCACCAGTGAGAGAGAGAAGCAATGTGGCGGCTATAAAATTTTGACATTGTCTCGATATGAAGATTGTTATCATTTATTTGACCAACAGACGCTAAGATGTTGAATGGCCATGTGGCAGTTGTAAAATTTTGGCATGGTCTCGACATTGGTGAGGGATTTCTTATTGTTTACCTTATCGACGTGTCGATTCAGACGCTGAGGCGTTGGATGGCGATATGGTGTGTGTAAACCTTTGGCAATCCCCAGAAAATAGAGTGGAGAATTGAGATTTGGCAAGGTAAAAGAATTTAATTTCTTAACAGGAGACGGATTCCATTATAAAGCTGACTTAATGTCAGGACCAGATAGCAAACTTTGACAGTGACTGATGAGTCAGTAGAGAGTGCTGGCTAAGTGAATTTTGGGTGGCCCCAAAGGAAAGATGTGATAAGAATTTAAATTGCAATATGGAGTTCGTAAAATTTTGGCCGATGGGAAAGGAGAATTTTGTAAACAAAAATTCTGGATTCCAGCTTAGCCACACCTGCACGGTCGAGAGATTATTTGGTCGGGTGGTAGCATGGGTGATAGGCGGAGGTGAATGGATGAGAAAGGCAGAGAAGTTGTTAACGCCCACTGAAGGGATTGGTATGAGACATCAATGTGAGAGAGAAAGAGTCTAGGAAGATAGCTCTCCTCCGACCATCCCTCACGAACGACGGAGACCCCTCAAAAATGGGAAGTGTTTAATTTTCCAAAAATGGGAAATAGTTAATTTTCCTGGCCTGACAACAAAGAGATTTCTTGTTAGAAATCGAGAATTACCGAGAACCCCAGGCCGCATCTGGACCCCCCCCCGGGTTTTGGTCGGTACCCATATAAACGAACGTCGATGAGTCACAATAAGCAGTCGCAGTTCCACTCTGGACAGAGTCAGAGACAGTTCGAGTAGCGGGAACCAGAGTGATGCCTCGCAGAAGCTGACCGAGAGATTCCATGACCTCCGACTTTGCCTATCCTACGCATAGCAAGTTATACTGACGAAGGAAGTTAAGCCAGCACTTAAAAACTAAACCTGTTGACTTAGAGGACCAACTTGCTTGAAACATAGAAGTGTCACATTTCGTAGGAAACGGGCTGGGAGAAAAACACACTCCTGTATATAACAGAAGGATAAAGTTAAAAAACTGTTATTTCCTAACATACTTGAACCTCTTGGGTTTTTCTTTTATTATTTTTTTCTTTGCGCTTGTGCAATGCCACCTTCAATTTGGACTCAGCTTACACTACGGCCCGACGCCTGATTGATCTCGTCTACCTAAGATCAAAGTAACAACGTGGGTAGGTTAGACTTGAGATCGAAGCAGTTACTCCAGTAACCTGACGTTGCAAGTGAGCTGGGAACGATAGAGTTGGCATTGAACCGGTACAGCTGGTGAAGCCGTTAACATCGATGACCAGAATTCGACGGTGGTGCCACATATTGGTGCCTTGACCACTGGATTCGACCCTGAACGGCTGAGTGTCACATATTGGTATCCTGACCAGGGGATTTCGCCGAGTAGCGATGACTACCAAACGACCGGGACACAGGCTGGTGGCAGCAACAAGGAGTCAACCCCAAAACGCCAGAAAAAGAAATCTGGGAGTTGACCACGGGCCGATGGCTTGGTGTCACACAGAGTTGTTGAGAAACTCCAGCAACAAAGCTTATTTAAAGATTATGTAGAGGTATTCCAACAACAGGAGCATAGAGGTATTATCAAATATTTTGAAGTAGCACCCCAAAATGTTGATATTTGTATTTGGATGCCTCATAGGCCTGTCACTAAAACTGAAGAGCAAACTACAACAAAAATTAGATCTATTTTTAACTTCTCTTTAAAAACTAGGGGGAAATACTTCCTAAACGAAGCAGACTATCCAGGTATCAATTTAATAAAAGTCACTGCTATTATTTATATTAAATAACTATGGCATGCTAGCAGACATACCTAAGGCCTTTCTCATGATAAAGATTAGATTACTTGAAGACTGTAACAGGTTTTGCTACTTTATGAAAAAAGGAGATAAACCTGTTTGTTTTAGATATTCAACCATTATTTTTGGTTTTAATGCTAGTCCCTTCATCTTAAATTTTGTAATAAAACACAATGCAAACAAGACAAGTTTCCCACTGATAGTTGTACTGACATTTCTATGTAGACAATTTGATTAAAATGGGTAATTCTGTTAAGTTATCAAAACTATACAAATTGCTTTGACTTGAATCTAAAATGATAAATGATCAAAATTTTGTAGGATATGTTTGTGAGCTTGAGAAAGTTTTAGGATGCAAGTATTCTACTCTAGAAGACAAGTCAGATTTCTGGGTCCTCTATTGACCATGCTGTTAACACCAAAAGGGGAATATTATCACAAACTGCTAGGAGTTTTGACACCCTGTCTTTGTGCTTATCTTTTACTATCAGAGATAAAATGCTTTTGAGAGATTTGTGGTCTCAAAGGTTGGACTGGGATGAATGTTGTGTCACGAGAATTTCAGGCTGTATGATCTGCCTTATCAAGCGAGCTAGCCAAGCTTGATTCCTTAACATTCCCTAGATATATAATTGATGAGGACAGTCCAGCTGATTTATACATATTTTGTGATGCCTCTAAGGAGACTTATAGGATTGTAGCTTATAGTGTGCAAAACAGTCTTACTTGGTATTGGCAAAAGCTAAAGTGGCACCTATGAAGCAAAGAGTTTACCTACGCTGGAATAACTAGTCATATTTTTGGCTATCAAGTGTATGTTATCATTATTAAAAACTTACTCCCAAATTAAAATCGGAGATATTGTAATATCAGTAGATGCACAAGTTGTCATGGCTATTGTCTGACAACATTAAAACCAAAAATCAATTTGTGAAGAAGAGACTCAAGGGCATTCATCTAATGATTGTAGAACTGAAAGAAAAGAAGTCTTTGTCAGTAAAATTTAAATATGTTCACACTGAACAAAACCCAGCCTACTTACTCACAAGGGTGATAACCTTGGAAAAATGTTGACAAAATCTAGATCAAGGGTCGGCAACATTTTGTGCCGATTTAGGGTTTTAAAATCATCCAGTGTTCCAACAGCATACGTATTTTTAAACAAGTCAAGGTCAATACACTTGTACTACAATATATTTCATATAGTAATATATAGCATATATACTTTAGTATATATTAAAATTGAAACGGCTAAATATCTTTGCATTGTATTAATTATTGGTTCAGACTTCATGATGTCATTTGTGGCTATATATCATTGGAAGTTGCTTGACATGCCACAGGTTGGCAACACCTGATCTAGACCTTTGGACCTTAATGTCTCAGTGGAAGTCCTATAGAATGGCCATTGAGTGAGCTTCAATGAAGGTAATGAGAGATAAAGGTAGAATAGGTTTAAAACACCACATATGATTATGAAGTTATTGTGGTGAACAGCCCCGTGGAAGAAAGCGAGCCAGAGTGGCTTGAATCTGGTGCATAGGCAAATAAGGGTCTTACCTTAACATGCAACAGATGACATCGGCAAGTTTGCTCCGTGAAACTGGCATTACTCTCCCGCCTTGTAGCAGTATGTGCGGTAACCTGGATTTTTGTACAGTTTGGCATGCTTCCAGCGATAGCAAGTCGTGTGCTGATTGGTCGAACTAGAGGAGGCTATTTGCCTGGGTAACTAAGAACAAAAGCAAAGAATGCTGATTGGTTGGGCAATTGCGGAGTCGGCCTGATAAAAGAGGGCTGAAGAATTGAAGAGAGGGAAAAAAACCAGACGGACGATACGTTGTGAACTGTTTGGGAAAGCAAGAACGGCGGATTGAACCAATGGTATCTTGAAGTTGTACAAGTGATGTCGTAGTAATAGAGACTCATCTAAACTACAAGTTATTTCGGCCTTTCTCCAAATCATGGCGGACAGAAGTTTTGATATTAGGCTGATACCTGAAATTCAATGGGGCCGCTACCTATCTACCAATTGTGGAGTGGATTGAAAATGTGAAGTTGGTTTGTGAAGTCTGCGAGATTAAGAAAGTCGAGCGGGTACTGCCACTGTGTTTGCGAGCCGGGGCTCTCGCTGTATATCGGCAGTTAACAAAGGAGCAGAGGTCATATGCAAGCCCTTATAACTGCATATGCGGTGGATTCATTCACTGCGTATGATCAGTTTGTGTCACAATGATTTCAGCCAGGAGAAACCGTAGACGAGTTTTTAGCAGAGTTGAAACGGCTAGCTTTGTTGGATGGCGACCAACTGCCTGAACAATGGATGACGCGCGCTTTTGTTTCTGGACTGTCGCAACAAGTCAAGCAACTTCTCCGCGCATCATCCAGAATGGACACCATGACGTTGGACCAGATCCTGACTCGCGCTCGGGCCGTTATGACCGACAGTAAAGAACCGGATGAGTCAGTTGTTGCAGCAGCTCAACAGACGAATACTGACGTTACCACATGGATGGGTGGAATTATGTTCTTTAAGTGTTTTGGTCCCAACCACCTGGCAAAGGATTGCAGGCAAGGCTACTCGGAGAGGACAGCTATCCGGACCCGAAGATCCCGCCGCGAGATACGGTGTTTTCGGTGCAACAAGGTCGGGCACATCTCCTCAGAGTGTCAGGGAAACGGATCCGGGGAACAGACGTCAGCGCCAGTCTCCCCAAGCGACTAAAGAACATAGCACTACCTATCATTGTGGTGGCCATAGACGAGAAGAAGTGCATGGCCCTGGTTGATTCTGGTTGCTCACGGACGTTGGTGAGCAAATGCGCATGTCGCAATTGGCGACCAATGAAGACGGAAGTCCTAACCGCCGATGGTAAGGTACTAAAATGCCGTGGACAGGGCAATATTACGTTACAAGTCATGCTCAACCCGTGTACATTGATGCCTTAATTGTGGACGGACCACTACTTGGGTTCGATCTTCTTGGGATTGACGAAATCAGAGAATTAGGAGTGGTGCACATCAATCCCTCAGGAGAAGTTCAATTTTCTGAAGAAAGTAAGCCCCAATGTGCTGCTATTTCCATCATTGAACCCGGCTTTAGTGTGGAGTTCGACCGTCGTAACAAAGTATGGACAGCCTCGTGGAAGTGGACGAATGGACAACCGCCTATAACCCTAAAGAATAGAGTGGCAGAATATTCAGTACCTGACTATGCACGGGACGAATATGAAAGGGAGCTTCAGTCGTGGTTGGATAATGGATGGCTGCGACCATACCCCAAAGATGATCTTGGTCCACCTAAGTGTCTGATCCCATTAATGACAGTGATACAAGAGAGCAAGCAGAAGGTCCGTCCAGTACTGGATTACCGCGAGTTGAATGGTTTTATGGAACCATATACTGCTAACTCAGAGGTGTGTGCACATAAGTTGCGAGAATAGCGACGATTGGGGGCCAATGTATCTTTGTTGGACTTACGAGGAGCATATCTGCAGATACATGTCGAGAAGACGCTGTGGCCCTATCAAACTGTCATATTGAAGGGTCGAAGATACTGCCCCACCCGACTGGGTTTCAGTTTGAATGTGGCACCTCTCATCATGAAGGCCGTAATTGACACAGTATTGTCGCAATACATAGTCATTGCGTGTGCCACATCGGCATACATTGACAACATTTATGTCAACGAAAGTCTGGTTCCTGTTGCACGTGTGAGGGAGCTCTTGTCCAAATACGGACTAGCATGCAAGGAACCAACAAGATTGGAATACGGAACTAAAGTGTTGGGATTGTAGGTCTAGAGTGATAATGGTACTCTCCGATGGAGACGAGGTGGACAGATCCTTGATATCCCTATGAAGATAACTCGTCGGCGCGTGTTCTCCCTATGTGGAAAACTTGTGGACCATTTTTCCTGTTTGCGGCTGGCTACGAGTGGCCACTGCGTTTGTGAAACGACAAGCAAGCGCTCTAACCACTGGATGGGATGACGAAGTTGAGGATGCCTCTATTAATTGCATGCTGACCGACATAATAGCCAGAATATGCGAGGCCGGTCCAGTAGGAGGAGACTGGTGTGTGGGTAGATGAGAGTTCCGTAGCTACAGGTGTCGTATTGGAGGTAACTGGAAACATCATTGAGGATGTGTCATGGCTGCGCCCAGCGGGAGGTGCTAAGCACATCAATTTGGCTGAGCTGGACGCAACAATAAAGGGCGTCAATTTGGCTCTTCAATGGCAGGTTTCGACAGTACATCTTTTTACTGATTCAGCATGCGTTCATCAGTGGATTTCGAAAACCTTAACTGGCAAGGCTCGAATAAATACGAAGACGTCTGGAGAAATGCTAGTGCGGAGACGGTTGAACACACTTCGCGAGCTTGTAGCTGAATATGGCTTGACGGTGGACATAACACTGGTCAAATCCAACATGAATATGGCAGATCGGTTGACCAGTGTGCCAAAAAGGTGGATAAACCTACACAAGGAGGGGACGGAGCCAGTGCAGTCAGTATGCGCCACTGCAAAGACCAAGTTGGACGCACATCAAGTGGCTAATATCCACCGGAAAACCGGACACCCGGGCATGAAATTAACAATATTTGCCACCTTTCACATAACGATGTACATATTCTTCACACCTGGATCATTACATGTCATGAGCAGGACCTTTAAAGCAGTCAGGGTGGATACATGACTCAGTGATTTTGGCATGCTTTTGATTTAGCAGCAACATTTGTGATTGGCTCTGATGTTTAAGTTGTATTTTATATTTTTGGATATTTGTTTTGTGAGCCAGACGTGATACACAGAACCCCTGCACAGAAAGAAACTTTATTTTTAATTTTGCTTTAGTAGCATCCACATCCGGATGACAGGTTTTTATGTGGAGTGAATCAGAAAGATCTAATTTGAAGCAGAGTATAACACTATTAAATATATATGGTTGCATCTTTGTTGTCATTATTCCTGTTTTAAATAGATTACTATTTTTTGCAACGTATAACAAAGAAAAAAATACCAATATTTATAATGTTTCTTGTTCTCTTGCGGGGCCACATAACATAATCCAATGTGCCACAGTTTGCTCACCTTTGTTTCAATCAATAAAACATTAAGATTGAATTTTTTAAAGCTATGAAAACCCAATTCTAAACAGGAAATAAGGGATAAACCTCTATTCCTGTTCAAAAATTTAGGGTGGCATGTGAACCAGACAATAAGTGAACTATTTACTCCTACTGAAGGGGAAAAATGCAAATAGTAAATTAAATTTCAGAGTTTAGGCAGAGATGCCAGAAGGAACCAGAAACCCCATCCTAAACAGGAAACAAAGGATGAACCTCTACTCTTGGTCAAAAGGACTGGGTAGCTACGAAAATAAATTGATTGTTGACAAATTTTAAACAATAGGCTCCAGTGTGGTCATTCTGATATCAACAAATGAAAAACAAGTACTCACTTTTAGAGGATGGTCAGAAGTTAATTTTAAATGTCCCTTTTTTTCTTTTTCATAATTTTTTGGATGTTGAAAGCTGAATAGAAATTAATAAAAAGGAAGGAAAAAATTCTAAACAAATTATTGATGTTTTGTATTTTTTATAAGTTCTTTTTTTGACAAAACTAATTAAAGATTTTTAAATTTTGAGAAACTATACAAATGAACAAAAAAAGAATTATCAGTAAAAAAGCCCAGTCTCATTTAAAGCTTTTAGAAATGCAAACACAGAAAAGTTTTAAAATTGCTTTTACATGTAGCAAAAACTTTAATGCCATAAAATGACCAATTCTTATTCTTAAATTTTAAAGAGTATTTTCTTATTGGACACATTTTGTGAGACTTCAAATGTATGAGAAATTAGTTTAATATTCAATACATTTCTTTCCTCTTTAGTACCTTGACTTTATAAATTTAAGTGCGTTAATAGATTGTGACTTAGTAGTTTTATCACTTTGTTCCGAGTGAAATGAGCAAAAAAAAAATTATATCATATTTTCTTCTGAATCAACAGCATATGCCGAATGCGCATCTATGTGACCAAAAAAAAAAAAAAGCAAAGATTCAAACAACTGTTTTTCCATTGACACTGTTATTATTTTAACTATCTCCTATCCTCAACAATGTTTGCTGTTTTAAAAAGCGATGAATAAAGTTATAAAGCCTAAACATTATAAAAAGGCCTGAAAGTGAATTTATATATTTTTTTGTTTGAGAATTTATAACAAAAATATTAAACATTACTTATTAGATTCTTTATTTACAAGAATAGTTTTATATTTACAACAACCTAAAAACTAATACAATTAGAACTAATTCAATGCATTATTTATCATTTACCAATTTATAAAGAAATAAATTGAAAAATATTTTATTCATAAATTTATAAACATTACTAAATTATTAAAATATATGAACCAACTATAAGGAAATCCTTATTATTTACCATTTTATAAAGTTTGACAATTAGCTGAAGTTTTGCCAACCATTCCAATAAACAATTCAATAGTGTTTATTATTCTTGTTGTTAATTCTCAAGAACAAAGAAAATGTATAAATTCATTTTCATATGTTTAGGCTTGATTACAATTCTAATCATTGAATTTTTTTAAATAATAAATATTGCCAAGGACTGAAAGTAGTTACAAAAAATAGCATTGTCATTAGAATAGTAAATGTGCAAGGTCATTTAATGCTTATCAGCAGTGAAAACAATCTTCAAACTAAGTTCAAGTTTTGATAATGGTTACTTCTGTTCCTTTAACCTGGAAAGACATGAATCAACATCTCTATATTCTGTTCTATCATTGTTCAATAGATATCTTTAGAGTAGTATTTCTCAACCTTTTTAAGCAATGGCACACATAGGAGCAAATGAAAATATCACAGCACACATAAAATTTTTAAAGGGTATGCATTTAAATGTCATGAAAGAAAACCATAGATTTAAAAAAAATACACGTACACACAAATGTGAACTTACTTCATTGCAATGTTTCTATTCAACAATTTGTGCAGCTTATTTAGTAAAATACTAACACTGTACTATTACTACTTCCAAACACACACACCTGTGTGTGTGTGTGTGTGTGTGTGTGTGTGTGTGTGTGACAATATTTTACAGCACACTAGTGTGCAGCGGCATATGCGGTTGAGAATCACTACTTTAGAAAAAGTATCTTGTTTCTGGCATTTAACAATGTTTGATATAAAAGAGACTAGGTGAGGGAGTACTAAAATACTCCCCTAACTCAAACCAAGGCAATCATATATTGTTACATCCATTGTTAATTTTGACAAGAGGTCATAATTTGTGTAGGTCATGTTAAACCTACTAGAGTTATTGATAAGCTGAATCTGTAATACCATTAAAAACAAACAAATACATAAAAAGAAGGAAAAAAACGATTTAAAATCTTACCTGTAAGTTATAAGTCTATAATCCATAGACTAATAATATAACAACATAGATTTTCATGACTTATGAGAACAGGAAGTGAAAAAGCTTGAATATAAAAATTTATGTGGAAAAACTTAAACCCCATATCCCTTACTAATACATATGATCAAAGGCTTTAATAATCAATGATCAGACGATCTTTTCTCAATAAGTATTGATTTTTGAGCCCATTTATGGTGATGCTGATATTTGGCTCAGAGCAATAAATTTGAATATTCTAGAAAAAAAAAACTGAGAAGGAAATCAATCAGAAGAACAGAATTTCAAACCTGTAGTAATTTGAAATGCTAATGAAGCAATCCTTGTGATTTAATAGAAAGACGGTCACTCGCCAGTGAAGATCACTATTATTATTATTACCTATAACGATAATGGACTCTTCCTGACACTATAAATTCTGCGCCTCTCAAGAGGTATAATGAATGAACGGTGTAACGAGCACCAGTTCATGACTGTTGAACTCTCTGCTTTGGCAGAGAGGAACCCGGACGAAGCTTTGCCGAAGGGCAGGGTTTCGTTCGTGAGACAGGCCCTGAATCCGTCTCGGCGGGTTCAAAGGGCATATTTTTGGCCGAGCCTACGGGCTCGGGAAACCCACGTTAAACTCGGCCTTGTGCCACATGCAACCCGGGGGGGGGGGGCTAGATACCGAATGAATGGTGTAACGAGTCGAGACAATATTAGTTCACTCTAAACCAGACGGACAGTCATTACTAACACCTTCAACTTCTTGTACTATATTTCTGTTGTAATATATCTTTGTTATTCTGCTCTTGTGTTCGTGTTGTTCTTCCTTGGTTCTAACCTTGGACCATAACTGTGGTGCAAGGATATTGGACCATAACAGTGGCGACAAGGAACTGAAGAGACGAGTTCTACGCGGAGGACAAACTTTTTTTTTGCTATCCGTCGGCCATAACAGTGGCGACAAAAAACTGAAGGAACAAACTATACGCGGAGAACCTAAAAAAAAAAAAGTATACTCAAGAAACAAGTTCTACGCGGAGAAATCAAAAAAAAAGTATACTCAACGCGGAGAATCTACAAAAAACTTTTTGCTATCGGTCGTCCATAACAGAGGCGGCGTAGTTAGTGAGAGAAAAAACAAGTTCTACGCGAACATAAGAAAAAAAAGAGAAAATTTTCTTTTTGGACACCAACATTACAGTAGTAACAAAGACACAAATTCTACACAGGAATTTTTTTTTCGTACTAAGGTTTCAGAATAACAGACAACAAAGACCTGAAGTCTAAACTAAAAGAAAAATACTTACACATAATTACAGTAAATATGGAAGATTTTAAGGCAACCATATTGGAAGTTATGAAAATACAATTTGAGCAGCAACAGAAAAACAAACAGAAGCATCTGGAACTACAAGAATTATTGCTACGGGTAATAACAAATAAAGGGCAAAATTCCGAAAATGAAACAGTTCTCTCGCAAAATACTATATGGAACTCTATCGAAGATTTCACGTATAAACCAGACGAAGACAAAACCTTCACAGCTTCCTTCAGAAGGTACGAAGATTTATATGAGTTTGATTGCGGGAATTGGTCAGACGCGAGAAAGGTCGTCTACTACTAAGAAAATTAGGGTCTAGCAAACACACTAAATTCGTAGACTACACTCTACCAAGGAAAACAAATGAGTTAACTTTCAAGGAAGCCATAAAACTGTTAACAGAACTATTTAGCCCAAATACCTCACTATTCCACAAAAGATGGAAATGTCTGAATCTAACAAAAAAGGACAGCGAAGACTATATAACATTCGCTTCCATTGTAAATAAACACTATGATGACTTTAAGTTATCTGAACTCATCCCGGACAATTTTAAATGTTTAATATTCGTTCAAGGCCTGGTTTCGACGAAAGACGCGGAGATCAGACGCAGAATTCTTACAAAACTGGAGAGTGAACCAGATTTGACGCTACAAAAATTGGCTGACGACTGTCAGAGATGTATAATCCTGAAGAAGGACTCGAAAGATATAGAAGAATCTGGCATCGCGCACATACGTAAAGTACAACGACAAACACGTTTTTGCACATCCTCAAAAACAAACCAAACCAATTTTCCCTCCTCAAAAACAGATCAAACAAATTTTTCTACTTCAAAAAGTCAATATCAGAAAAAACTACCACTCAGTCCATGCTATCGCTGTGGGACTTTGCATTGATATAAAGACTGCCCATACCGCTTTAAGACTTGTCTGTCGTGCAAAAAAGTGGCTCATAAAAATTCTCATTGTTGGTCTAGGAAAGAAGGACTGACCAAGCGGATGAGACAAACATACGAAAATGCGTGCAAGTAGAAATGTTAAACAGAAAAGTCAGACTACAATTGGATTCCGGATCGGATTTAACTATTATTAACGTACAAACATGGAGAAAATTGAACAAACCGACCATGTTGAGAACAGATAAAATTGCTAGGTCGGTAACTGGGAGAAAAATAAAATTTGAAGGAGACGTTATTACAAATGTGACATTCAATGGAATGACCAAAAAAATAAAAATGTATGTGCTAAGAAATACAGAAAATTTATTTGGAACGGACTGGATGCAGAAATTCGACCTCTGGGATTTACCAATAAGTACGTACTGCCAAAAAGTGAAAAGTTTCTCGACCGAGGCAGATAAAGGAGAAACTAAAAGAGAGTTTCCCCGAAGTAATTTCAGCCGGCCTCGGGAGGTGTAAAAAAATGGCAGCAAATATAGAAATAAAAGAAAATGTACAACTTATCTTCAAGAAGAAAAGGAACGTACCTTTTGCTTCAATAGAAAAAATAAATCAAGAGTTGGATAGACTCGAAAAAATCGGTATATTGACAAAAGTGGAATATAGTCAATGGGCCGCACCTACGGTTTACGTCAAAAATAAATCGGGGGAGATACGAGTATGCGCTGATTTCTCAACGGGATTAAACGCAGCGATTAAGGATTACCACTATCCTCTACCCAGTCCAGAAGTTTTCACAAAAGTAAACGGAGGAAAATTTTTCTCAAAAATAGACTTGAGCGAAGCGTACCTACAAATACCAGTAGAAGAGGAAAGCTCGGGATTATTGTGCATAAACACACACAAAGGATTATACAAGTTCCAAAGATTACCATTCGGGATTAAGGTCGCGCCGGCAATATTTCAACAAATAATGGATACTATGCTAGGCGGACTTGATTTCACGATTGCATACCTGGATGACATACTGGTAAATAGCAAAAACATTGAGCAACACTGGGAAAACGTTCAAGAGGTTTTTAGGATAATACAAAACTATGGTTCCAAGGTAAAAGAAAACAAGTGCGATTTCTTTATGAAGGAAATAAAATATCTGGGACATAGCATGGATGAAGAAGGAAGACGACCAGACCCAGAAAGGGCTACGACAATAAATAAAAAAATGCCAGCTCCAAAAAACGTAGCCGAATTACAAAGCTTCTTAGGCTTAGTGAATTATTACCAAGAATTCATTCCAAACATGCATAAATTACGCGCACCCCTAAACGAACTGTTGAAGAAGGAAAAAGTTTGGGAGTGGACAGATGAATGTCAGAAAACGTTTGACAAAATAATTAAGACGCTAACCGCGGATCTATTTTTAGCGCACTATGACCCAAAATTAGAAATAATAGTCGCAAGTGACGCGAGTGCCTATGGAGTCGGGGCATGTATACTGCATAAAATGCCGGATGGGACACTAAAACCCATCGCGCATGCTTCAAGAACTTTACTACCAGCAGAGAAAAATTACTCACAAATCAAAAAAGAAGCGCTGGGAATTATTTTTGCAGTTACAAGATTTCATAGATATATTTACGGTAGATTTTTTTATTTTACAGACGAACCACAAGCCGTTATTAACAATATTCGGATCGAAGAAAGGTCTACCTGTTTACACTGCAAATAGGTTGCTAAGATGGGGTACAAATTTACTGAACTACAATTTCAAATTGGAGTATCTTCCCACGAACAAAATTGGACATGCAAATGGTCTCTCGAGACTAATACCCAAGAAAACGAAGCCATTGGAAGATTCCGTAATTGCAGCCCTACGACATGAAGATATCAGGACATCACTATGTAGTACAGTTCGAAACCTCCCCGTCACACTACAAGAGATGAGAAATGAAGCAGAAAATGATGAATTCATAAAAGAAACAAAAACAAAAATTGCAGAAAAAAATAAAAATGTATCAGACAGTTTTTCGTCATGTGACAATGTTCTACTATATAACGAAAGTGTGGTAATTCCAAAAACACTACAAAGGCGAATCCTAAAGGACTTCCACATGGGCCATCCAGGAAAGAATAGAATGAAATCATTAATGCAAAGTTACGTATATTGGCAAAACATGGATCAAGACATTACACAGATGGTGGAAAAATGCAATGGTTTTTCCTTAGCAGCGAAAGCACCGCCGATCATCCATAAGCCATGGCCAGAGACAGATCGACCGTGGTCAAGAATCCATATACACTTCGCAGGTCCAATAGATGGTTTCTACTATTTGATCATATTAGACAGTTATAGCAAATGGCCAGAAGTGTTTCGTTGCAGAAAACCTACTTCTGAAACTACCATAAATTGCCTCCATGAACTGTTTGCTCGCTTCGGAGTGGTTGATTGTCTAGTCACTGATAATGGGACACAATTCACATCTGCGAACTTTCAAGAATTTTGTGAAATTTTTCAAGTTAAACATACCAAATCCCCGCCATATCACCCAAGATCAAACGGGCAAGCGGAGAGATTTCTAGACACACTCAAAAGAGCATTAAGGAAAGCATATGACGTGCCAACAGAAAAGGCGTTGCAACAATTTTTACAAGTATATCGAATTACACCAAACAGTGCTACGCCATCGGCATTATCACCCGCGGAAGTGATGTTCGCCCGAAAAATCAGATCAGTATTTGACAAATTGCTACCAAAACAAACAAAGCAAATACCAATGTCGTGCGAACCAAAAAGACAGGCCCTGAACCAGTCTAGGCGGGTTCAAAGGGTATATTTTTTGGCCGAGCCTACGGGCTCGAGAAACCCACGTTAAACTCGGCC
Organism: Acanthosepion pharaonis; assembly: GCA_903632075.3. Lineage (NCBI taxonomy): Eukaryota > Metazoa > Mollusca > Cephalopoda > Sepiida > Sepiidae > Acanthosepion > Acanthosepion pharaonis. The sequence goes on along the minus strand of CAHIKZ030000437.1, from coordinate 79,412 downwards.
TTGTGCCACATGCAACCCTCGTGGGGGGGGGGCTAGATACCGAATGAATGGTGTAACGAGTCGAGACAATATTAGTTCACTCTAAACCAGACGGACAGTCATTACTAACAACTTCACTTCTTGTACTATATTTCTGTTGTAATATATCTTTGTTATTCTACTCTTGTGTTCGTGTTGTTCTTCCTTGGTTCTAACCTTGGACCATAACTGTAGTGCGAGGATATTGGACCATAACAACTATTCATTCACACAATCAGGAGGGGTAGTCATAAAGACAAAAGAAAAACCTTTACAATTAACATTTACAGCTGAAATCAACAAGATTCCGAAACACCAAGAAATCAACCAAAAACTCCAAACAACATTACCAAAACCAAAAACTAATAATTTATTCTGAAATCAACTTCAAAAGAAGCAAATCAAGCTTTTTGTTAACTTGCTGCTATAGATTCCTCATTTGGTCTTCCATACCTCAACATGTTTGACTTAAGGTCAGGACTTTAAGAATACCTACACTGTATATCCCTTTAACAGCGGAATATTTAACATTATCAATTATAAATAAAATTTTCAAATTAACGTTTTCTCTTTACACAGCTTAATTTTTATTAAGCACTCTAAAGAATATTTTAAGCAAGCCTTTACTCTTTTCCATTTCCAATTTAAATTCAACTGTAAATAAATTATTTCTGTTCAATTTCATACTTCTGTATCTAAAAAACCTAATTTTTAAAAATCTTTTTCTATACAGAATAAATTCTATAAATCAAAGCAAGAGTTAATATATCTTAAGCCCATTCTGCAACATTTGTAGTTTGTCTACACAAATATGTGAATAAAGTTTGGATGACAATCTGACAGGATGGTAAATATAAAAGACAATTTGGAAAACTATTTTGACACGTTTCCCCAATGTCAAAATGAAAGTTTTCCAAATTGTCTTATATATTTGCTACAATAATATTAATTGTATAAAAGGTATGAGTAAAACTTTAAAAGAACTTTTATCATTAATAAATAAGAACAAGCATTTCAAAATATATTCTTGATTTTCTCTGACTTTAAGACAAAATTTGGTAAATAACTAAGATGGAATGGATGACTTAACATCCCTCACCACCCCCCCCAAAAAAACAGAGGAACAGATACAGAATGGTCACTTTCACCTTCTATACTAATAATGGTATAGAAAGTGAAATCATCCAGCAGAGTTCAAATTCCAGCTTAATCTGTTGCACTCCCTTCCCACAAAAGCCCTTAGGAAAAGCATGATTCCAATCTCTTCTCACCCGAGCTATAAATAGTAGTGCACACTGGGTTCTCAGATGGCAACCAGTTCAGGAGAAAAAGGACTGAATTTAAAACTGGAGAAAGCAACAGGAAACTACTCCACTATCTTTCTCAGGAAGTTATGACAATTCACAGATAAAGAAAATTTGTGATTACCTATTCTCCAACAAATTATGGAGTTAAAAGTAGTACAAACACAGCAGGTAGAATTACAGGTAAAACAAAAACAAAACAAAAATATCGAGATCAACAATTAAGAAGCACTCATTTTGTCTGAGTGTGCAGCTCAACAAAAATAAAAAGACAACTGAAAGGCATTTTTTTACCAAAATATTTTTTCACAGTGAATGAATAAACTAAAAGAAATAAAAATATTGTTGGGGAAAAATGCAAAGATTTGGGGTATTGTTTTTGTGTAACAAAACTTCGCATATCAAAATTACCTTCACTACACTTTAACTAGCCTTATATTTTCAACCCACTTTTAGATTTTGCAGAAGTCATGCATCAGAAATACAATATTATTTATTTCAGCTACTTTTTTTTATTTTTTTTAAGTAAAAATAGAAATTTTCTCTTAGAAGAAAAAAATCACAGAATTTCAGTTTTAGGACGACATTTGTGAACAGAAAAGTTCACTGTACATAGAAAGAGAAAATGTTCTTGTTTTGACTTCTGGGAACATCTTTTAATTTTTTTTACTAACTGAATAATCTTAGTTATGGAATAGTCAATAATGTACACTGTACGTTTTCTTTAGTTTACCAAATAATAGTCTAAGAATTTATAATTGTATATTTCTTTTAAAACTTTTAATACTCGGAATTCTAAACGCTCGAAAATTATTCAGCAATGAAAATTGTATTTTCATGTTCTGGTATAATTACATAACCTTATTATTTACAGGTTTCTTCTTTTAAATTGAAACCAGAAAGCCAAAGAAATTCGGTACTAAAATTTTAAAAAATAGATCCGCGCGCGGCCTGTAGCGAGAAAAATAAGGTAAGTCAGATGAACAGGGTTTTGAAATCATTTTTTGTCTACATTTCACAATGGGAGTATAGAATTAAATATTTTAAAATTGCTTTAGCTTTCTTTATACAAAAATTGTAAAGTTTGAAGAATTACTAGTATTTAACATTAACGTAGGTTGCAGGTTCACTTTTTTCTCTTTCTACCTGAAACAGAACACCTTTAAAAATAAAAAAAATGTTTCAACGAAATATAAATTTCCATTGAAACAATTACGCATATTTTATATAAATACCCTTACAATTCTCTCAAAATCGAACTGCAAAAAAGAACAATGTAATTAATATGAAGTTTTGGTTACTACAATTGTTTCAGACGAGAATTTGACAAGAGTGTGGTGTGCTGCTCAGATTTGTTTTAAAATTTTTAATGAGGTTGTTAGTGAGGCTGCGTTTTTAGTGAGAGCACATACATTTAAATGAACACAAGGAAAAAAGAACAAGAGATCAAATTGCATTAAACAATAAAATATATATTGAAAATCAACGAGTACAACAATTGTGCTTATGTATTAATATTTAGGGAGAGAAAAGTAGCTTCCCTTGTACTGATATCTGATGCAAGATAGGAATATAATGTATTTAAGAACTTTCTTGTTGAAATGTTCAGAGTTCAGTGAATAAGATTTTAATTAAAGAATGAAAAGTTTGTACAAAAAGGATAATAGAATTTGGTTTGTGACTTGGCTTGTGACAGACAGTTAACAGTGTAGTGTAATGGTAGTTCTGTGTCTGTGTGAGTCGAAGAATGTAGATACACGTGCGTTGCTGAGTTCTGCTGATTTATTGTTCTACTATATTTATTTCTGGAGTACGAACTGTTTAAATACCTTTTGGGTAGGCTCCAGAGAGAAGCGGGAAAAATATCGAAAGGAATATCTAAAATACACGATTGGATAAAAATTGACCAATCACTGATTTTTTTACTAAACCAAGTTAGGCAAAATCATGGCTGAAAATTTTGTGTGGTTACTGCGATAGGTAAATTGTTCTGTAGTAAACAGTACTTATTTTCTATCCAATTATAACTGAGTATTTTGTGGGCGTGGTAAATCGGAGTAGTCACTACAAGAGAATAATATTTTTATGTATTCATCAAACTGGTGGAGAAACAGTACGTATAAGTTTGGGTTTTAAATTTCAGTTTATTATTTTTCACTGTGTAGTCAAGTATTCTTTTGCTCACTTAGGATGTAATGAAGAATTATGTATTTCAAGTTTCTCAGAATTGACCTAATCATAAAACCAAACTGATTTTTTTATTTATTTATTTTTCTTTTTTTTCTTTTTATTTTTTAGATAGAAAACTAAAAGAGAATTTAATAAAAACTAAAGAACTCCCCATTCAAGTGTCGCCATATTTGCAATTGATTCCTATATTGTCTTGTCTTACTGTTCTTATCTCTTTTCTTGTGACTGCTGTTAAAAAAAAAAAGAAAAAAAAAACGAGACGAATTTTTTTAATTTTTGTAAATTTCTATTTTAACACCCGCGCTAAATATCCATTAAAATTTTCCAAAATCGTCAATTCCGTGCAAATGTACATGCTGAACTCAAATTAACAAGTAAATTATGAAGAAACCTACCGTTTTGGAGTTAACGACAAGAAAAAATCGGACTTCTTGTTGGTCATTCGTTCCCCCACCATTACTGCCATAGTGTTTAGTAATACGGTGCGGGGTACTCCAGCTGGCGTAATCAGAAATTGTGGCCTATTTACTTCTTTTACAGCTATATCTCTTTTTGAAATCACTACGCATTATAATATTTTTTTTTCTTTTTGATAAGTGTAATCTTATTTATAACAGGAAACTTTAAACAAAAACAAATTAAATAATACAATAAAACCTTTTTTTCTGTGCAGAATAGCAATGAAAAATTAAAAGAACAAATTAAATAATGAAAATAAAGCAACCACCTTTGAGAAAAAACGAAAAAACCTACCTTTACTTGCCCCACGAGCGTCTTTGGGAAATATATTAATTTTAGAAAAGTCCCTTTTAAATTCACAGTTCGTGCTTGGGAACATTTCTTTAATTTCTTTTTCGCCCTTTGTTGTTTAACCGCAGGAGAATTTTCACTCAGACTTCAAAATTATTTAGTCTCTCTGAAGTTGGCTAGTAACTGGTGCCTTCTCGATGTCAAAAGCCTTCTGATCCTTGAGGTTAATTTGCCCCGAGCCGCTGTCAAAAGGTCTTCTCCTCACATCTACTGATCAGAGTTCTATAAATTTGGAAAATTAGGCTCACAAGGCCCCGCATTCGGGTTGTTACTAGAGCTTGAGACCACGTTTCTCATTGGTCAGTATATACAAAAAAATAATTTTCCGTAAACTGGAAATGGATCCTTCACACATTTTGATGGGTTTTAACCGCTGAGCCGAAAAATGTATATTTTTTACACAAACCATGTGGCCTTCATAAAAATACACTTATCTCAAAAGAGTGTGTAGTAAAAACAAAAAACAAAAACACAAAAAACCTAAACGAAAATCTGCTCAGAATGGTAAAATAAAAACCGCAATAAAACTAAAACTTTTTTTTTTTACTAGAAAATGCTTTTAATTTCTTTTATGAATAAAATACATTATGGATGTTATTATCTTAAGAAAAATATTTTTTTTCGGTGAATAATGAATTTTTACAAAAATTGTTTTCATTTTTTTTTTATTTTAGTTAAAATAATTTCTAGACTTTTAAATCTTTTAAAATTTTGCAGTGGTCAAATGATATTGTTATTAAATTAAAATTGTATCTACTAATTATAAATGGAAAAGTTTGCTACAATTCAACGACTCCCAGTATTTTAAAAAGAATTTTGAATATTTTTGGTATATACACGTGCCAATTTTTAGAAATACGGACGTCCATACATACCATTGTCAGAAAATAAGAGAGGTACCTACAATAAATTTAAAATTTATTGGCAATTTTCAAACGTTTTCCTAAGTAGGGTTAAAAAGTCAAAATACATAAAGTTCAATAAAATATTAGATTGCTTAAAATATTTTCTTAAATTTTACTAGGTTGTTAAAAAATTATAAAAGAAAGAAAAAAAAGGCGTTCACGTTGTATACGTCAAGTAATTTCTTTCAGTTCTGTCACCCTTACTTAACATTCCCAAACATCAGGCTGTCAGTAAATCACTCAACACGATAGAAAAACACCCCCTCTTTATTAAAAAAACATTTTCCTGCGACATTTTAAACTAAAAGTAACATTTGTTTCAATTCAGATAAATCAAACTTTAAATCAGATAATTTTCCTCAAATAACGTTGAAGAAAAGTATATTGTATTTTTTAAAAAGATTTTTAATAAAGAAGATTATTTTGTGTTGATAAAGAGAAAAAGAAGATTCCAAGAAATTCAAATTTGGTTTGAAATACAAGAAAGTATTTTGCTTATTGGGAATATTAAATTTAATCTATGAAATTGAACTGAAACTAAACATAAGCTTGAAGAAAGATTTTTCATTTTGTAAAATGCATTTTAAACTTAGGTATTAACTTTTTACTTTTTTCAAGATACCTATATTAAAGTAATTCAAAAAAAACTTTCTGGAGCCGACTAATGTAACCGTCAACACCTTCAATCTGTTTTGTCTTATTCTTCAGTCGTTACCTCCGCTAGCTTGTTAATTAACATCGACCTTACAGGTCATCCGGTTTTCTTTTCCTTCTAGGTTGGCGCCGGTACGTCGTTTCGATAGGGTTGATTCGAATTACCCAAAATTTTATGATATTGGGCTTTAACGGCGATGTTGGTACCAGTTTGCCTTCGAGTCTGTATCCGTATTGGATGTCAACGCCAGGCATATTTTGCATTGTAAGAATATAACTAAAATAAATAGACATAAATTCTTGTCTTTCCTTTTTAGGTTTTCTTGTTCATAGGATCAATGACAAGTTTGAGACTTCTGTATTTAGGAAGGCTACTTTCTCGGGACTTTATACGCGTTGGGACTCTTTTTGTCCCAGACAATGAAAGGTTAATTTGATTAAGGCCTTAATTCATATATCCTGATAGTCTTCTCTGCGGTGAAATTGAGTTTGTTAAGATGACACGTTCAAAAAACGGATATCCTTTGGGTGTTTTAGACTCCGTTATCCATGATGTCATTAATAAATTTCATTGGGTTAAGCCGCATTTTGTTGATAAATGTCCAGTTTATTTGCGTCTTCCCTATATTGGTACAGAGAGTGAGACTTTATCTCGACGAATTTTACGTATGATCAATAACTGTTATTTTTCGGCGAATGTTAGGGTAATATTTGTTACCCGTCCTGTTTTCTCTGTTAATTCAGTGATTTATCAATATAAGTGTAGTTGTGGACTCGACTACATAGGGAGGACGTCTGTCGCGGCCGCCATTAACCGCGCCTTAGAAAAACGACTTTGACCTTCACAACACCTGATCTCGCAGATTTAAGTCTAGCAGCATGCGAGAAACTGGACGACTGGCCAATTTGGTTGACTCCAAAACCGTGCCTCGTGAGCATCGAATTAGGCAGCGCTTCCCAAACATCGAACAACATGGGGAGTAATTTTATATCTACGGTTTTCTACTCCTTCTAGCCAGGGAGTACTTGAACAAATCGACGCGACAGAAGGAATTTCATGGAGGTGAGAAGTTTTCCTCTTTTCAACTGGTTTTGGTATTAAGCACCAGCTTAAAGTCAAGATTAGAGCGGAAAGGAGGCGACTCTCTTCATCGAAAGGTGGTTGAATGCTTCGCGTTTGGTTCGCTTGAGAGGGGCTAATTTAGAGTAGTATCTGGAGGTGACATAGGCTTAAGAATATTGGTCGCCTGACTTAAAACATTTGTCATGTAGGGATAAGCTAGAGTCAGTCGTTTTGATTAATTCGCTTGTTTTTTTGTTTTTTAACTTGGCTAGGGTTTGAATGGTCATTGGCCTCTTTATTTTTGGCCCCCCAACTTTTTGTTTCATTCCTCTTCCCTCCCCATTTAGATGACAGAGTTTGCAGTTCCCTGGTTAAACTATGGAATACCTTTTGTTTTCGAATGTGTATTTTCGTTTATTTCCGCAGTATTTTTCGCCCAGTTAACTCTTATCTCCGCCATGTTTAGATTGTGGGGGACCGTTTACTGACAGTAGTTTTGTTTAGTTGTTTAAATAATCTTATATCACGAACATTGGGGATTCATTGTTTAAATCCCCCCCCTCCACAAAAAATGCAGTATATATGGGGATTAAGTAGAATTTTCTTGAGTGGATGTGGTATTGTGGTGTATGTGTATGGTAGTGTTGTGGATGAGATGTTTTGGTGAAAGGAACAATATTTGGACGATTGGGTCAGTAAATGAGGCTAGATAAGTTAGAAGTAACCAATTGAAGACCAGCCTCCCCCCATTCCAATTTTGCCCTTGTGGCACATTGTACAATAAATACCCAAGCTGCTCGGCCTGGGACTGGATCAAAGTGTAGTACTGTTTTTTTTTTTATCTTCCCTTGGTCTGCAGTTAGAGATTCAGGTCTTGCGTCGTCAATTTGTGAACTTGCTTCGGCAATTAGTTGGTTTGTCCAACGAGTGGCATACAAATTTACGCTAAGTGTCAGATTTCATTTTTACTTTTGAAGCTTTTCTTGTATTTTTTGTTTTTTCCTCTTTTTATCTTTCTGTTTAACCTTTTCGTTTGTTACCAGTTTCATTTTTCCTAATTTTATTTCTTTCATTTTCAGTCAATTTTATTTTTTTTAGTTATAAATTTTTTTGGTTTCCACTTGTTACTAGTAAGCAAGCATTAAATTTTTGTCCCTCTTTTGGTTTTGTGGAATCTTCCACAACAAACGTAAAGTGTTGCTTTTTTTTTAAATTTTTTTATTTTCCTTATGGTAAACATCCTAGTTTAATTTTTATCAACGATAAACCATTCGTCAAACGTTTGAAACTAGCTTGTTTTATTGGTCCATTTTCCAATCAGATTTTGACACGTGCAGAATCAATTTTTTCGCCAAGTCAGTCGTTTTGATTAATTTTGATACACGACCTTTATATAAACCCAACATATGTGATATTCTCTCTCTCTTTTCCTGCTCTTCCTGACTCGAGCCTAACTTATCTACGTCACTCGTACATCTCAACATGCCGCCAAAATGTGACCCTAAAGGAACACTCGTCTCGACTGATACAGTCAGACGTAAAATGAACAATACTTAATTCATGCAAGTATTATCTCTGAACTCTACCTAACTTGTTTACACAATTCCAAACACTCAATATTACAGTTTAATCATTACTTTCTTTTAATAGGTACAACTATTTACCTAATCAAAGAGACACAACTTTGTCTAGCCTTTTCACTCAGTATTCATGCATGTATACCAAACACTAATAAATTCAATTGGGACCACCACCACAATATGTTTGTGAATCATTATTTCTCATTTCTTGTCTAACGTCAATAGTTTTTGATCTTCATAAAATAAATAATAGTGGAAGAGGCCTTATTTGGAAAGTACATCTGGGGTGGCCTTGTGCCAGCCTTATCTCCAGAGAGAGAAATTAACCAAATATGTCCTGCCCCCCCCCTACATTTGGTGTCCCCGACGTTCAGATTAACTCCCTACATTTGGTCACCCGACGTGTCGATCACTGGGGTGATCGATGTGAATGATTGAAAAAACGTCTTGAAAAAAGAAATGACTCACCTATTTCGCAACCGTATCGCATATGAAGAAAACCACAGAACTTCACTTTGCCAAATTCAAATCCAGCCAGCAAACAGCAAAAAATTCGGCTTTTGCTTTGAGAATCGCCTGCAAATATCATCTAACACTGGTGTTGATTCAGAATTGTCCCATTTTCAGCCCTGGTCCCCACTCTTCTGCATCTCCAACAATCGAACCAGACTTCAGCCAGGTCATCTGAGAAAGTGGCAGAAAATCGAAAAAGGGCCTGTCCATTAAAACAACTTGCTTCTATCAAAGGAATGGACAAAACGAAAAAAAGTAATGCAAAACCTTAGAAGAAATCTTTCTTCAACAAAGTCATTTCGTTGTGAGGGATACTGTAAATTTGGCGCTTTGGAAATATTCAACGCGTATTGACACCCCAAAATAAGGGTTTTGTTCCATAATGGACATTGTTGGATTGAAACCTTTTTTTTTCTATCAGTTTCAGGAGAAATATTTTACATTGACTTGGACATTTAATCTGACTTTCTTCTCACGTTTATTGAAGTTTCTGATAATGTTTGAATAATTGATTTCTTTGGTCAGCCCCATAGGATAAAAAATTCAACTCTTGTGTAATCAGATCCTTTTCTCATTTTTGATGTCAGTCATTTTTAATCTTTAAAGTCTGCTTTTTTACAGATTAACGTCAATGTGTTTTTCAGCTTACGTTTTGCTGACTGAGCAACGTCCTTGGAGTACGGCAATCAGTTTAAAAATTTAGTGGAAGTGTCTGAACTCTTTGTAACCTGTGAGAAACTGTCATTCCTATTTCATATGTCCACGTTTTAAACGATAACCACTAAATGTGACGAAAATTATTTCCGTCCCGTATGTGAGTAGGTCTTTTTCTTTTCTTTTTCAGACCTAATCGATATCTGTCAAGATAGCCAGTTTGAATGCGAGGGGCTTGAGGGATCGGGGTAAGGTGGCCCGCCTGCTCCGTGATCTCCTGTATTTCTGTGTGGATGTCGCTGTGATCCAAGAGACCCACTTTGTTTGCAGCATCGATGCGTGTGTGCTGGAGAACGACTTCGTCGTTTATTCAGCATATGGGGACCGATATGCCAGAGGAGTTTCTTTGCTAGTGAAGCGGACTCTTGATGCGAAGGTGGACCTTGTGCATACCGATACCGAGGGCCGGTTGATCGTGGCCGATATTGCCGTGAAAAGTGGTTCGTTCCGAGTCGTTGCGGTTTATGTGCCCAATGACCGGGTCTCGTTTTTTCAGCAGTTGGGGCCGTTCCTTGACAGAATGTTAGTTAGAAGAACCTATGTAGACTTGTTAGATTGTCCCACGTTCCACTGGGTAGGCTATTCGGATCACAAACTTGTTTGTGCCCGGGTGGCGTTATATCATAGGCCTAGAATGGCTGGTTACTGGAAGTTACTGGACAGGCGGGACTTCCAGGAGCAGCTAATTAGCGTAGTGTAGCGGGAGCTAATGGGGACGGTTATCGGAAATAGGTGGTGGGATACACTTAGATGTAGAATTAGGTCCTTCACCTCTGATTTTAGCAAACGGCTCGCCCTAGATAGAGCTAAGAAGGTGAGGGCGGTGGCTGGGGGGATCCCCTAGAGATAGCTTTAGCTAGGGAGACCGTGGAGCGTTCGAATAGCGAGCACTAGGTAATTAGACATAGGTTAAGCTAAATGTCTTCCGAAGCTGTGAACATGGGCGCATACTTGCGCAAGGAAGAGATCCGTCGAGGTAGCGATCGTTATATTCGTGAAGTCGAAACCCCGGAGGGGCATACTCTTCGGGCCACTGACGACATGTATAAGGCGTTTCGGCGGCATTTCGAGAGCCGCTTTACCAAGGAGCCCTGTCTTCGTGGGGACGAGTTTCGCAGCTATTTGGCTGACTTTCCTCGGCTTTCGCCGACTGAAGGCGAGGTCTACGCGGCATTGAAGAAGGTCGGCAGAGCCAAATCGCCCGGTCTGGATGGTTTGCCCTATGAATTGTACTTGAGACTGCCGCATAGCTTTGTCCCGATTTTCAACAACTGGTTCCGGCAGGGATTCCTCCCCAACCGGTTCTCCAGTGGTGTGATCATGCTGTTGAAAAAGGACCAGGGTGTTGGGGGGAATTTAGACGATTACAGGCCCATAACTCTGCTAAACACAGTTAAAGATTTGGGCCAAGATCTCGCAGGAGTGATTGCAGTCAATTGCCGAGTCTCTGTTGGGTCCGGAGCAGACTTGTTCTGTGACGGGCCGAACAATTCGGAGCAACCTGCATCTGATCCGCACGATCATAAAGGGTGTAAAAGACGACGATAAAGTCGCGCTAATCAATTTGGATCAGTCCAAGGCATTTGATAGGGTTGACCATCGCTACCTTGCTACTGTCCTGCAGGCCGCTGGATTAGCCACCTGTATCGCTCCCCTAGTGCTGTGGTGCAGCTGAACGAGAAGCTGACGGGCGCTTTTTCGCTGTCTAGGTCGGTTCGTCAGGGTTGCCGACTGTCGCCCCTACTTTATGCTTTGGCGTTGGAGCCTCTCCTTCGCCGGCTGAGGGACAGGGCGTGCAGTCCGGCCCTACACGGAATCGCCGTTCCTGAAGGGGCTCGAGCCAGGGCTTCTGCGTACGCCGATGACGTATCTTCTTTCATGTCGTCCTGCAGCGACATTGAGGCGGTACTGAAGGCGTTTGATCGGTACGAAAATGTGACAGGGGCCAAGATTAACTGTGACAAGTCGTCCGGCTTGCGGTTAGGTGCCAGGAAGGGGGTCGATCTTCCGGGGCCCTTCGGTTGGACGGACGGTCCTGTCCGCATTCTTGGAGTGTGGTTTGGACCCGGCCTCCAGCTGAAGAAAAATTGGTCTGAAGTACGAACAAAGGTCGACGCGGCCGGTCAGACTTGGCGTCGACGGAGGTTGTCCGTGAAGGGCAGGGCGGAGGCGTGTGCCACTTACGTTTTCCCGATTGTCCTTTATCGATTGTCCGTACTTCCTCTCTGTAACGACCATAGGAAGCCGCTCGAGCGCTCGCTATCCTTCATTTTATGGAAGGGACGCGGGAATCGGGTCGACAGACGAGTCTGTGTCCAACGTCCGTGTCATGGGGAGATGGGAATGCCACACTTGGAGAGCCACAAACGTGCCTCGAGGTTGGCTTGCCTACGCCGCGCGTTGACAGGAGGAGATTCGATTATGGCGGGGATTGTTAAGGACGCTTCCCTCACCTTACTATCAATCCCCCCATCTCGCGGGTTGAGCGCCTTCGTAAAGCCGGGATCAATCGGATTTCCTTCGCGAGTGTCGGTCGGCCTTGTTGACCGTTCCTCGGTCCAGTGACCTTTCACGGCCTAGGAAGGTCTTCTATCGTATTTTAGTGGAGGGGGTCGCTAAGGATTCCCTACGTGAGCAGTTCGGCTTGTCGGAGGAGGAGTTCGCTCTTTCTTGGCACCAGCGGCGGATTATCTCAGTAACCCTGGGTTTTCGCTTACCTGGCGATTGGTTTGAAATCAGCTGCCTCTCAATGAGAAGGTCTTTACATGGGGCTTGGCGGATTTGCCAGACTGTGAACGGTGTGGCCTTGGTCTAGAAGAAACGACTTCGCACGCCTTCTACCATTGTCCCCGGGTCCGCCCCTTATGGAACCATGTCGGCGAGTTGACGGCTCGTCTTGCTCCCGAATAGCTTGTGCTCATTGATCGCGAATATGCGTGTGACAATGTGTCACCCCCGTATTCTGGAGTGAAACGGATGGTGTTTCTGACACTGGTGGCCACGGTCCGAATGGTGATTTGGACGATGCGACAGGAGGAAGTCTTGCGAGGCAATTGTCTTTCTCATCAGGATCTAATCCGATTCTTTGAGCATCAGCTCAAGATGAAGATTAGAACTGATAAAAAACGCTTGCATTCGACAGTCTTCAGCGAAAGGTGGGTGAAAGCAGCGAGCTTGGTTCGTTTGAACGGGGCTAGCCTTGATTTTCTCTTTTAGGTCAACCTACGTCACATCGGAGTGGTTTCTTGCGGAGCCCTCCCCGTGGTTAGGTTAGACAAACTTTAGTGTACCTAGTTAATGTAAGTGTTCCTGGCCTGTTCCCGGTCGCCTCTTTGGTTATGATCCAAGTCGAGATTCCCAACCTCCCCAGTTTGTTTTGGTCCCCCTTTTTCATCTCGACTGGGTTAGCTTTACATTTTCCCAGACCCGTATTATTTTTTATTATTTTCCCACTCCTGTAGTGAGAGAGTTTCTTGATTTTGTCCAATGGAGAGAATATAGCGGCCTCTCCTTTTTGAGGGTTGGACGGGCCCTACTAACATCAGTTATGTTTACCTCGTGTTGATTTTTAGTTTATTATTGGGTTCATCTCCCTCCCCTCTCATTCTTCATTACTAGAATTATATATATATATATATTTATTTATTATCATTAAATTTTTAAGGCATGGGGGCATGTTTTGTAGGTTTTCCCTTGAGAGGATGCGGTATTATGGTGGATGGAGGATTGGTGACGGACGAGTTCTTATGATGAATGTAGAAACTGTAATGTGTGAATGGGTCGTGAATCAGATTAGCTAGGTATAAGATACTTAGTGACGACCAGCCTCGACCCCTCAAATTTTTGGCCTTATGCCCTAATTGTATTTTATATACAATAAATATCCTGGGTCAAAGTGTAGTACGCTACCTTTGTGAGCTTCCGGTGCTTTGTCGAGAGAATACTCTTTGGTGTGATTCCGTTTCCGCGGTCGATCCGCCCTGGAAGACGTATCACTTCTCTGACTAGCTTCGTCAAGTGTTACACTTCGGCGCGATCTCGTCTTCGCGGTTGATCCGCCCTGGAAGTCGTATCACTATTCTGACTCGGCCCTGTTTAGGGGCTCCGCCTTCGTCAAGTGCTACACTTCGGCGCGATCCCGCCTACGTGGTTGATCCGCCCTGGAAGTCGTATCACTACTCTGACTCGGCCCTGTTTAGGGACTTCGTCCAGTGTTACGCTTCGGTGCGATAGTCGTATTATAAATGTCAACGGTTTTACATTAATTATTAATGAGTTACTTCCCTTTGACTGGGGTAAAGTCTTTCTTTTCTACTAAAAATATTTTTTTATCGGATCTCACAAAAAGAGTTGAATTAACTTGTCGCTCAAAAAGTTCACTGAAAGAGAGTTTAAAGAATCTTGTAAAGCTGAAAATATGTTCATAAACTTTTAGATTTAAAGGAGTTGGAGAAGTAAGTGAATGTTCCGTTTGTTTTCGTTCCTCCTAGTTGAATGTATTGTTCGTACTTAAGTTTCGTAAGAATAAGATTCAACGTGATTGAATAATAGTCTTCTTAGTAAGTTGCAGAAGTTGGTGAGTGAGTTGTTTGGTTGATATTTTAGCTTGAATTACAGGGAAGTTATTTCGTGTTAAAGAACTTGAGATTTTAACTTTGTACTTCGCTACAGTAATGATACAAGCGTCGTGAACTCGTTTAGCAAATGCTAGTCGTCGTAAATTCACCACACTGATTGGGTTCGCTCGTACCTTCAATGTTATGTTTTTTAATCACGTGACAGGAAAAGTATTGAGCGATATTTAAGAGACTTACTCAGATTTCACATTGGCAACTCTGACGTTTGTACCGACGTTTAAAAATTTGAATCACCACATAGACCCAACTTAACTGGTATCCTAACTCCGCGTCGAAAAGATATGGCTGAGCAAACTGATGCACACACAGAAGCCGCAATAACTGAATTTGCCAGCTTACAACAGTATCAACGTGCAAGTTTGGTTCGCACAGTTAACTGCTATATTTAACGCAAAGAGGATAACTTCACAAACTTCCCAATATGCTTACGTTGTAGAGAAGCTACCGGCGGAGGTAGCGATTGAGGTTTCGGATCTCCTGGATGAGATGCCATCTGATAAACTTATGGAATAACACAGTAATTCCATCTACATTTTACGCGCGTGCGAGTTTTCCTCCCTTCCTTCCACACTCGTGCGTGTGTGTGCGCGGTTTGCACCCCTTCCTCTCTCTTACAGCTAGACGTAGCAGTAATCTGGAGGAAGGAAGGTCGCTTACTATAGCTCCTGCTGATAAAGTCAGCCTAACAGAATTTGAATTTTTTCCCGCGCGTTTTCTTGACGTCACAGACGCCAACGTTCCAACCAGTTGCATCCCGATTTTCAAGCTAACTAGACGGGCAACTCATTTATTCCGTGCCCTTAACCCATATGCGGGCCGGAATATCTTATTTCAACATGTCGACCTTACACTTTCCCAAGACTTCTTCTCGTCTTGATGTTACCCGCAGGTCGGACCTTCTCCGTTTTCGGCTAGAAAACGTCGAGACACACGACACAGTCGTGGTCAGAACTTCGTATCAACAAGTTGACTTATTTTATCCCTCGTCAGTCAACCATAATACAGAAAGGGATATCCTAACGGCAAATATCACATCAAATCGATGTAAAATTTTCAGCAATTGATTCAATGTCCTTAAGTCAACAACTTCCCTTTGTCTTTCGACCAAAAACTCCGAGACGATTGACTTTGCCACTGCACCTTTTTCGACGACTATACTCTAGTCGTAATGCGAACGTCTTGTTGAGTATGCCTTCGTCCATGACCACGGAAATGAACATTCTAACTACTTTGAACCTGAACCTAAAAAATATTACACACACTCACAATACGAAATTCCACAGTGAGTACTCTTTCTATTTGTGCACACCTACACCTCGTGTTAACGAGTCATATTTTTCCAGAACCTTCTTTCATTCTGATGAAACCTTTTCTCGCCTAGTCCATCTTGCTTTCCTGATTTGGCGCGGAACATTTTCTCTGATCTCGAATGACGAGATAACCTACTTGTTTCAATTTAATAAAAATTTCACATATGTTTTTCAACCAGACGCCTTGTGTCCTTTAATTCCGGCTATCTACCTGTATTATTATTTATGCACTTGTTGATTGACCCCTTTTCCTCTCACTGTTCATTTACGCAATTTTTATACTTTGTTTGTGGACTCGGTAGTATTGTGTAGTGTCTGGCACAAGGCCACCTTTCTATTAAACCAGCACTGCACGCTACTGGGCCCGCAACAAACCTTATGATACCCTAAAAGACGCTATACACCATAGAACTGGTCAATCTGAGGAACAAAAGCTGCGTGACCTCTTTAATAACTTGAGCTTGGGACAAAGTAAACCGTCACAACTTCTGCGTAAATGCGGGTACTATTAGGAAGCAACACAATGTCTGACACAGTGTTAAGACAGCTTTGGTTGGACAAGCTTCACGTGAACACCATCCAAATTTTGGCTTCCCTACCAGACGAAATTGAACTACAAAAACTAGCTGAAATAGCTGATAAAATAGCTGATAACCAGCCAGCTAGTCCTGTGTATGCTGCGACCCAGAGACAGCCAGTAGCATCGGTGGTTGATGCAGACGACATGCGTAAACTTAGTGACAGGTTAGCACACCTTTCTATTCAGGTACAGGATATTCAGAGGTCTATGCAACAACAGAAATGCAACTTCACTAATCGAACTCCTCCAGAATCACGACGACGTAGACACAGATCGTTGTCACGAAATAGGAAAAACTATCAGGACAACGTATGTTGGTATCATGCTAACTTTGGCCACCAGGCACATAAATGCCGTAAACCTTGCAGGTTTAGCGCGAATTTATTTGGCAGTAGATCGACACAGCAAGCGGGAAACGGCGTTTCCGGCAGCAAGTGAAGACGGCGTTCGCTACCGGGGAAAAAAATATTAACCGTCTTTTTTATGTTAAGGACGCCAATTCTGGTTACCTATTCTTGGTTGACACGGGCGCACAAGACGAAGTACTGCGTGGCTTGCATTTCACATTCTCCGATATTGACGATGTTCTGATTGCGAGTAGGAACATCGAAGAACACACCGATAACGTGGAACAGGTTTTCCGGCGATTGAAGCACTCCGGACTTAAAATTAATCCTACTAAGTGTGAATTTGCTGTACCGAAGCTGATCTTTCTTGGTCATGAGATAGATGGGAAGAGGATTACACCCGTCTCTCATAAGGTCGAAGCTATTCAAAACTTCCCACAACCAACTACACTTCGACAGCTACGTAGATTTCTTGGTTTAGTAAACTATTACAGACAATTCATACCTCATTGTTCGCAAGTGCTGATTCCGTTGACAAACTTGTTACAAAATCAAGGAAAGAGGAACAGCAAGATTATTCCAACTGACGATGCACTGTCAGCATCTAATAATGCCAAGGAATCCCTGGCTAATTACACCAAACTATCTTACGTTTTGGATAGTGAAGAAGCGACACTTACTCTTACTACGGACGCATCTGCTGATAGTGTGGGAGCCGTATTACACCAGGAGAATGATAATGTGAAGAAACCACTTTCATTCTTTTCCGTGAAAACAACGCAAATATGGTGCTTTCTCATGTGAACTGCTTGCTATATATCTATCTGTTCGTCATTTCCGACATCTGTTAGAGGGAAGGAATTTTATAATTTTCACTGACCACAAACCTTTAGTGTATGCCTTGCACTCTAAAACAGATAAGTATAACCATCGTGACATAAGACAACTGGACTACATCGCACAGTTTACGTCCGATATTCGTCACATTAACGGGAACGACAACATCGTTGCTGACACCCTTTCTGGAGCTACTATGAATTCCGTCAAGTTCCAGCCATTAGATTTTGAATGTTTAGCCATAGAATAGCAGAGGGATGCCATCCTAGAAAAAGTGAAAAGTGACACGTCACTGCTCATTGAGCAACGACCAATTCCTTTCAGTGCGGCATACTGTTTTGTAACGTTAGCACTAATCATCCTAGACCCTACGTGCCCCCTATTATGCGCAGACAAATTTTCGACCATTTTCATTCTGTCTCATCCAGGCCGTAAAGCGTCAACTAAACTTATTTCTGAGCGATTTGTCTAGCCAAACATGTCTGCAGACATAAAACACTGGACGCAGACATGTATTAAATACAAGAAGTCGAAAGTTCAACAACACACCAGATCTCCTCCTGGTCACTTTTCTGCACCGGATGGTCGATTTAAACATATCCACGTCGACCTCGTCGGTCCCTTAATGGAAGTAGACGGATACGAATACTTGTTGACAATAGTGGACCGTTTCACACGTTGGCCAGTGGTTGTACCTCTGCAATCAACCACCGCCAGTGTCATCGCACAAACGATCCTACGTGAGTGGATAGCCACATTTGGATGCCCGTCTGTCATTACTACAGATCGTGGACCCCAATTCCAGTCTACCCTTTTCACTGAATTTACTAACCTGTTGTGTACTAAACATATAACAACCACGGCTTACCATCCGTGCGCAAACGGTTTGGTAGAAAGGTTTCACAGGCAACTAAAGGCAGCACTTACAGCTAGCGAAGACACACGATCGTGGATTGAGAGATTACCATTAGTAATGCTAGCACTGCGTAATGTTGTCAAGGAAGATTTAAAATGCACCACAGCTGAGCTTGTTTTTGGGAGCCCACTCACACTCCCCGGTCAAATGATGGAAAAAGATATGTTCTGAAAGGAAGACGCCCGTAAGAACTTCCCATCCCTGAGAAGTGTGCACTCATGTGGGGAGGAGGCCCGCCGTTTACCCCGAGTAGAATGCTCCTTCTACCGTGAATGTTGTTTTGCTCTGAAACGCCTCTTATGGACGTCGGATGGCCTCTCCGACGTTTAGGCGTTGTCTCGGAGGGCATTATATCAGGTGTCAGTCAGGGGGCCTGTTCGTGATGAGCTGATTGTCGAGCTCGGCTTTACGAAGCAGGAATCTCGCTCAATATGGCCTTGAACGCCCGGGTTGAAATATCTCAATAACGATGAGGCATCGCTCACCTGGCTGGTGATTCGTGGGGCCCTCTGGATGGCCAAAAGACTTTGTTCAGCGGGCTTGGAGAAATCTCCAAGCTGCCGACACTGTGATGAGGAAGTCGAGACCATGGGTCACGCCTGCTTTCATTGCTGTGTGGTAGCACCGTTGTGCAAGTTTGTTGAAAGCCTCATGGTTCGCATGCTGCAGGGAAAGTTCTTTGTCCTTTGTCTTCTGTTTATAGCAATGTGGCACCGCTGTTGACGAAGGATAAACAATATGTGTTCTTTCGCTTGCTAGGTGTTATGAGATTATGTGATTTGGACGACACGTCAGAAGGGATTCTATGGAGGAGAGAAGCTCATTTCTTCCCAACTGATCTTGTACTTTAAGCATCAGCTTAAAGTCAAGATTAGGACGGAAAATCGGCGGCTGACTTCAGAATTTAGCAAAGGGTGAGTGAATCTTGCGCGATTGTGTCGAATGAAAGGGGCTGAACTGGAGTGGCACTTTGATGCCGGTTAGGCATCAGGATATTGTTCTTCTTTTTTTAAGTATTATGGTAGATGTAGTAAGAAAGGTAGGTAAGAATCTGTTGTTTTGGTGTTAGGACTATTGTTTGTATGTTTGGGTCAGTGTTTGTAGCTAGCTAAGTTTAAAGTTAAGACAGATGAAGTCCGTCCTTTTTCCCTATTTAGGCCTTGTTCCACATTTTGTACCATAGTACAAATAAATATCGTGAGCATTGTGACATCAAACGAATTGCAACTAAACTTCACGTCACACAATCTCAAGTTTTTCGTTCATACGAACATTATACAAGCTTAACGATATTCACACTCACTCACCAAAACTCACCAGTGAACTCTATTCCCATTCAGTCACCAAATTCCTTACGCAGAAGTTAAACAAATTCCTGCTAACAAATAAACTTTATTTCTCAACATTCGAGAACATTGTATTACACAAAGCAATCAAAGGTAGATAACTTCTTTGATCAAAAAATTGCATTCAACCTTACAAACATTTATTTACTACTTACATGAACAGTAAATTCATATATGTAAATTTTACTTTTGCAATTAATTTACAGAATCTTCAATAACAGATTCTAAGAAACATCCTTCCAAATCAGAACTCATTAACAAAATTTAATCTTTCATCAAACTTAAGTTCAACATAAATTAAACTAACAAAATTTCACCTAAAAATTCCACTACATTTTTGTAAAATATTTTCACTACAAAAATATACTGAAAATTACTTGTTAGTCAAATATTTGCCTTTTGTTTTTTATTTGCTTAACATATTCGTACAGTAAAAATTGTATGGATTGATTTGGGCCGTCAACATCATTTAACTAAATGCTAACCACCAAACTTTCCACTACAAATACATATAAGAAGATATAGGAAAAATGTGAAATGAAGTTCTAGAGTAAGCGGAAGTTAACTGTTTACAAATCAAAAGATCAAATGACAAAAATAAACAAACCACGAAAGGCTCCGCACAGCCTTCCGGTTTAAAACATTTTTCAAATTAATAAAAATAAAGAATAGCCAATCAGCTCCCGACAATAAATAAACATAGTATTCTGGAGCCTCCGCGAAGCCATATACAACAAACATCCCTTCAACTCAGCAGAAAGACTTACAGCAGTAAAGAGACACAGATCAACGTCATCGTCCGGTCTTTCTCACCAAAGGAACAACCGATTCCCTTTGATCTTGTCTCCCAATTCCACTTTCTCTCTTCCTCACTGAAAGACTATTTATGTACATTTCGTTTTCAGTCAGAGAGAAGAACTTTTATTTCGTGATAGTAGTTACAGTTAAGAAATTATGTATTTTACGTTAAATATTGTCATTTTATTTGAACATGTAGCAACCCTTTCTCTCATTTTTGTATTCAACAAACGGTATTATGGGATCTTTCCCCAACAAAGTTTCACTTAATAGTTGACTTGGCCTTGCATTGCACCAGTGGCGGGGCTAGTCTAGAGAAAGTAAAAGGATTGAGTAGATGTCATTCTGATGAATTGACTTACATTTTTCACTTTTAGCCAGACTGTCACGTGACACATTTTACTCTTTAACATGCATGTAAATTATAGCTGACTCAAGAGCAGATAATTGTTTTGTAACGCTACAGTGTGTAAATATTTCAAACCGCCACTCTAAAACAGGAGCAGTATAAATAGCAGGCTCCAGGAAGAACCCAAAAAATAATATCTAAAGTAAGATTAACTTTTTGCGGGCGTGGTAGAAAACAGAGCATGAAGTATAAAGAGAAAATTCAAGCAGGTGTTGGAAGAAATGAAAAACAAAAAACAATTTTTTTTACAAATGATCAATATTTTGCAACAGAATATTAATTAGTCAAGTAAAAAAAAAAAATCGGCCTGTCTTCATAAAGCTATACCAACCAACGCTTGTTACCAAAAGAGAGAAGCAAATCGGCTAGAAATCGAAAGACTCAACTAAAACTACATGTCAATTTCTCTAAGTCAATACACTTATACTTCTGTAGGAACTTTAAGTACGGGTGAACTGAAATCTACGCGCATGTATCTTTCAACTTTAGCCTGCCAAAAAAATAAATTCAAATAGTCTTATATTTCCAGTGCGGACGTAGTTGAAAGCATACCGCGTGATATCTTTCACCCAATAAATGCCATACTCTATTTTATCATGCTAAGTAGTCTTTTTAAGAAGAAAAAAATGTACATATTCCAGTAACATAAGAACCCATAATTCGAGTAATGCAGTTATCTATATAGTTCTTTGCAATCAGGCAACTTTCGGCAATTTCAGGAGAGTTTTTGAAAAAGTCATTATCATTACAATTGTTCAGGTAATTGAAATCACTCATAGAGTAAGGTATATCAATTGTCTGACGAATTCTTTGAATAAAGTGTATGATCCAAGGGAGGTAATTAAAACAGGAGAATAAATTTATTGAAACAAAACAAGTTCAGTTGACCACTGATGACAATTCCAGAACAACGTAACTATAAACAATTTTTTTCTATCCTCTGCCAGCCGCAATGATGGAGAAAGCATTACATCGGACCATGGCTAGTGAGACACGCTGCAAGAGCCACTCCGTTTCGCGAGGCTCGTCCCTTAATCGAGACGCAATCGCGCCAATCCTCCAAAGGAACGCCATCGAACGATGGCCAATAACCCCTGAAGTCTCCACTGCCACAGGAGTAAAAAAAAAATCTATCAGCAAGAGAAGAATATTTAACTATTTTTTTAATCTCTGCGTCCCGGGCGACGGACCCCGGCTCAACCGCGGAACTGATCAAATTACCGGCCGAAAATGTATCCACACAGGTCGCATCCCAAATCAACGACTTCCCCATTTTAAAAAAGGAAAATGTAATGTCATCCGGCCGCTTTTAAGTCCTTTCAAATAAAATAAAATTCACACTGGTAGTTGTGCGGAGTCTTTTGGGGTCTACTTAAAGGAGAGAATTCTTAACACCAGGCATAAGGATTGTACCAGAAGTTGTTCATTTCACGTCGGACAGTCAGCAACAGAACAACAGTCTTCAAGCCGCCACACAGGAACTTTTAATACACATATAACTGAGTATATATTTTCATTACCTTAATTTGTTTGTTCTTTTCTTTCTATTAAGACATCGACGTACGTACACTTATTGTTACGGACTCTTCAAAGAACACATACACAGACTCTTGCTACAAACAACTTTGCCTCAAATGCGATCATTTTTTGACTTATCTTAAAAAGTTTTTTTGTAAACATTATTCACTTTTTTCGTATGCACAAACATTTTGTTATTCCAAGTATATGACATTTTATCATTGTTAAATTCAAACAAAAAAGTTTCTTTTTTATGCAACTAATTTTTTTATTTGTTCGGAGCTCCCGATGCTTCTGTATTTTGGCAAAATATTGGGTTGTCCGAAAAATTCATGCCGATTTTTAGTTGTTCATATTCTAACAAGTTAGAACACGTCAAATTTATCGAAAGATATATACCTACATTTCCGATTAGAGCACTCTTCAGACTAACTATTGAGAAAGAACGTTTAAAATTATTTAATTCGTGTCAGTTTTGTATCCATATAAAAAATGCACGATTATAAGGTGCATTTTAGACATTTTTTGCCGTAAAGGCAAAATGCTTCGCAAGTAACAAAGTTATGTACGGTGAAAGTGCTTAACTGACAAGTGGTCCGTTTCAGCGTTGGTGATTGTAGCCTTATTGATGAAGAACTCTCAAGCAGACCCCCCCACTACAGATGACTACCAAATCAAGGCATTGATTGAGAATAACCCGCATTACACAACGCGAGAATTGTCAGAAACACTAAATTTATCAAAATCCACCATCCATGAATACTTAGTGAAACTTGGGTACTCAAGTCGCTACGATGTTTGGGTACTACGTGATCAAAGTGAAAAGAATCTTTTGGATTGCATTTCATCTGTGAATTTTATTGAGGTCCATGCAAAATAATCTCAATTGTAAAAATTTTAATTCTTTGGATGACATAAAAATCAGCTTCATGAGTACTTTGCCAAGAAACCACCAAAATTCTGGGAAGATGGAATCTTTCAGTTGAAGGAAAAATGGAGAAAGGTTGTGCAACAAAATGGTTCATATTTAGTTGAATAAATATTTATTGGCATAATTTTGTTTTGTGTTTTAATTTCTCTTAAAAATCGGCATGAACATTCCGAACAATATAATAGAAGTAGACGGAGTATAATTGAGAATCTTTTATGGTTCTCCGACATTTCCTATTCTTCCGTAAATGTATGAACTTAGGTACATGTCCATTTCTCTGAATATTTCAAATAAGAAGACGCTTCTTCACTATGAAAATTTTACATTAAAAAAATCAACATAGACACAACTTTACATATAAAAAAATAAATAAATCTTTGCTGTAAATATACATTTAAATTGTGGCTATGGCAAATTAACAACGCCAGTATAAGTTTCGTGGAAATATTTTTTTAATTTGCATGAGCAGAAATTCAGACAATTTCTGTTTTGTTTTTATAATAAAAACAAACGATAATACTGCTTAAAATAAAAGCAGTACTTAAATTAATTATGCTAAAGGTCTAAAGGTGATATTCTCTCATTTCTTCTTTTAATGTATTACACCAGGATGCGTGCGATCATGGCTCTCCACAATTTCTTACCTTTTGAAGCTCGAATTACTGTTTGTCCCCTTACTATACATCTCAATACTTGCCTGATACATGCCAGCTATAGTAACGCCAAGCTCTTCTTTTCTGGGGCTTCTTCGGGAGGACTTCCTTTTAAACTTTCTCTGAAGACTTAAAGGGAAATTTGCCTTCAGCAACTTTATTTCCCATACATCCTTTAATTTAGGGAAACGCTACCTGCCATTCAGCAGAGAGAGAAACGAAACTCCTATTCCGAGGCGGTATAGCTTCCAAATGTCAGCTACTGTCCAATAGCAGTTCTCCCTTCCCCTTCAAAGTAGACGGTTGACATTTGAACTGACCATAAAAATATCAGCAGTTTCTTAGGGCCAGTAACACAGTGAGAGTGTAGACTCGTCCATTTACCTTATCACCCCTAGCAACAAGAACATTCTATTCTATACGCCTACGTACATAAACCTTAACCAATAAAAACGTTGCTATGCGAATCAGCGATTCCCATTGGCTCACAACATAAAATTCGAAAGCTTCACGTGCGGAAGTAAAATTGCGCCAAAACTTATCTGAGCCAACTTGGACATCTAAAAACCTATAAAAGGAAGAATATCAACCGACTCTGAACCCGTTTATACGGGTTCAATGGGCATATTTTTGGCCGAGCCCACGGGCTCGGAGATCCCACGTTAAACCGGCCTTGTGCCAGATGACGCCCTCGTGGGGTGGGGTGACTGAATATCGTCAGTCAAACGAGCACAGAGATATGCTAACATAATCCACGTCGCTTGCAAATGCAATCTTCCCGCGCAAACTAAATCATTACTGACTCACTCGCAAGCCCAAATCGAAGAACACCCTGTGAACACCGAAACTTCTATCCGAACGACTTTACTTATCTAAAGGGAATTAACACTCACTACTATTCTAAGTAAATAACATCATCGAACGAACTCAACATATGCAGTCAAAGGTATACTACTTTGTAATGACTCATTTCTAAAAACATAATATCGACATTCTAAATACTAATTACAATTTTCTAAAAAGGCTGTAACACAGATACACAAGACATAAAAAAGGACATACAAAAAAACTTCAAATATTACGAACATAACATACCAACACATTAACACCTTCAAAAATATTCTGTACATATTATCTTATTTGTATATAAATGCATTTATTGGTTTTGAATTGCATGCATGTTTTTGTCTTGTTTATATCGAAATTGTTTTATTGTTGTGGATGCAGAAAACTTCACGCAACCTGACATATAAAAATTCCTTCTGATTTATCTCAATGCTACAGCAAATTCCTTAGTTTATTCTGCACATCCCCAACGAAATTGGCGACCCCGACGTGCGAAAAGTAAAAACTTGATAACCCCGACGTGCGAATAGTTCCAACCAAATTGATAACCCCGACGTGCGAAAAATTCCAACAAAATTGGCGATCCCGACGTTCAAAGAAGAACAAACTCGTCATCAATTTTATTGATGATCCCGTCGTGCGAACAGTCAAAAAACAAATTAGCAACCCTGACGTGCAAAAAAACTAACCAACAAAATTGGTAATCCCGGCGTGCGAACCGTTAAAAAGAAAAAAATTGGCAACTCCAACGTGCAAAAAGTCCCAAAAAAAATTGGTGTCCCTGACGTTCGAAAAAGAAATCCGTCACCAACAAAATTAATAATCCCGATGTGCGAACAGTGAAAAGAAATTGATCACCCGACGTGTGAACTGTCCAAAAAAATTGATAACTCCGAAGTGTTAAAAAATTTCAAAAAAATTGGTATATCCAACTTTCAGTAAAAATAAACAGCCCAACAAATTGACGACCCAACGTTTCAAATACTATCAGAGAGGCTAACTGATAAATTGACGACCCCAACGCGCGGGAAGTAAATTAAACCAACACGTGTCTTTGAACCGACAGATTGAAGATCCAAAACCACGACTTCATAAATGGCAGATCCAGTTCCTCTCACAGAAACAGCAATCAGACTTGATATGCCTGCCTTCAACCCGAACGTTCAAACTTGGTTCCTACAGTTGGACACAATATTTCAGGCCAGACACGTAACTTCCCAACAGTCAAAGTTTACGTCCGTAGTGGAGAAGTTGCCCGCGGAGGTAGCGGCCGACATATTAACTTCTCTACCGACCGATAAGCCGTATGAAACTCTCAAACAAGAAAAATAAGGGATCTCCTAACGACACATGCAGTCACTATTAGGTGATAACATATCCGCTACAGTATTTCGCCAAATGTGGTTAGACAAATTACCATCAGAAATGGTATGAATCTTAGCAGCATTATCGGATGAAGTCGACATCCAAAAATTAGCGATCATAGCTGATAAAGTAGCCGATACTGCCCCAGTACGACAAATTTCCTCAACAGAGACCGTAGATGACCTTGTGCCAGATGTCAATCAACAAATACAAAAATTGTCACTGGAACTCAAAAAAATGTCTTTACAACTTCAAGATCTACAAAAGAAACCACATGAAAGTCGGAGTAATAATTTTACTCGACACAGAAACCGTGGTTCACGATCGACATCTCGCCACAAATACCGGCTACGCCGTGATTATTACCAACATGCCAATTGCTGGTACCACGAAAATTTTGGCGCGCGCGCAAAGAAATGCCGACCACCATGTTCATACGAAAAGGTACTTTCAAACAAACAAGCGGGAAACGGAGTCGCTGGCACCCAGTAGAGACGTTGGATGCCAGATATTTTAAAACAAATCGTCTTTTTTATATCCATGATAGAGCGAACGGTTTAAATTTCTTGATCGACACCGGTGCTCAAATAAGTGTTCTGCCCTTGAAACATTGCAATAAACAAGCTCTGGTCAAACATACATCTTTTAAACTACAGGCAGCTAATGGTACTCCAATCACCACGTATGGTGAGCGAATCACTAACGCTAGACATCGGCCTGAGACGAGATTTTACATGGATTTTTACTATCGCAGATGTTGCAATGCCGATTATAGGAGCGGATTTCCTAACTCACTACAAGCTATCTGTCGGGTTGGCGTCACGAACTTTAACTGACACTAGCACTAATTTACAACGTTGCGGTTTTATTTCTAAATATTCAACAATCGGTCTGACTACTGTTACACCTACAGCCAATGGCTACGAAGAGATAATACGTCAGTACCAATCGCTACTGTCACCGTCAACCCATACTAAACCTGTAAGGCACCATGCTACTCATAGTATTAAGACCACAGGACCTCCAGTCCATTCTCAACCTCGCAGACTCCATCCGAGTAAACTAAGAATAGCTCGCGATGAATTTGACTACATGCTCAAATTAGGTGTAATCCGTCCTTCAGCCAGTCCTTATGCCAGTCCCCTACATATGGTATCTAAAGCTGACTCAGTCAGTTGGCGTCCGTGTGGCGATTACAGATTATTGAATGCACAGACCGTCCCGGACAAGTACCCAATCCCGCATATTAAAGATTTCGCCCTTTCGTTAGAAGGCGCTGAGGTATTCACTAAGCTTGATCTAAAAAAAAAGCATATCATCAGATCCCCATAGAGGAAGCTGACATTCCGAAAACAGCTATTACAATACCTTTTGGACTATTTGAATTTACACGAATGCCCTTTGGTCTACGTAACCCGGCGCAGTCTTTTCAAAGTTCTACGTGGAATGCCCTACACGTATGCTTATATAGACGACGTACTGATAGCAAGTAAGTCGCATGCAGAACACCGTGAGCATTTACATGCGGTTCTCAAAAGATTACAGCATTACGGATTAAAAATTAACATTGATAAATGTATTTTCGCAGTTCCGAGTTTAACTTTCCTCGGACATATTTTAGACCAACATGGATTGACTCCCCTTGATCAGAAAATTACTGCGATAGCGAATTATCCTCCAGCTTCTAGGCTAAAACAATTAAGAAGATTTTGGGGCATGATAAACTATTACCGACAGTTTATCCCAAATTGAGCATCGATACTATTACCACTAGCAAATATTTTATCCCTGCATAAAAGAAAAAAATCGCAGATATCACTATCCCGAGACGAGCTTTGTTCTTTTCAAAAAGCAAAGGATGTACTTCAGAACTGTATCAAACTAACATATATCAACTCATTGGAGAACGCTAAACTCACATTAACTACAGATGCATCAGTCGATACAATTGGTGTTGTGTTACACCAAATTACGAATGGCATTGAAACACCTTTGTCGTCATTCTCACTTAAACTGAATTCTGCGCAGAAGAAATATAGCACATTTTCTAGAGAATTACTTGCCGTTTATTTGGCAATACGGCATTATAGACACATCCTAGAGGGTAGAGACTTTACTATTCTCACTGACCATAAGCCGTTGACTTACGCACTGCACGCGAAGTCTGACAAACTTAACCCTCGAGACATTCCCTACCTGGATTACATCAGTCAATTTACGTCGGACCATTCGATTCGTAAAAGGACAGAATAATACTGTTGCAGATGCATTATCTAGACCTACCCTCGATGCGATACAATCACCTTCACTCGAATTTGACATGTTAGATGAAGAGCAGTTAAGTGATGACACATTTACTTCAGTTCAATCAGATACTTCTTTAAAGCTGGAAAAACGTCCACTTCCGTTCACCGACAAACTCGTTTATTGCGACGTCTCAACAGGCAACCCTCGACCTTACCTTCCACCGTCGATGAGAAAAACAGTTTTCAATCATTTTCGTTCGCCAGCTCGCCCAGGCGCGAAGGCTACGCTGCGGACCATATCTGACAGTTTCGTCTGGCCCGGTATGGCTTCCGACGTAAAACAGTGGTCCCGCACGTGCCAGCGTTGCCAGGCAACGAAGATAAGCCGACACACGAAAGCACCACCATCAACCTTTACGGCCCCTGACGGTTGTTTCACGCATATTCACACCGACCTGGTGGGTCCGCTTGACCAAGTTAATGGATACGAGTATATTTTGACTATTGTAGATCGCTTCACGCGATGGCCTGTGGCCGTACCGCTATCAACAACAGCAGAAATTGTGGCCAGCGCTATCTTTCATAATTGGATCTCTATTTTCGGGTGCCCTGCGGTTATTACGACCGACAGAGGCCCACAATTTCAATCAACGTTATTCACCGAATTTGTCAACTTGCTCGGGATAAAGCACATTTCTACCACGGCGTATCATCCCTGCAGTAACGGATTAGTAGAACGATTCCATCGACAGCTCAAGTACGCATTAACAGCGTCTATCAGTGCTCGTACCTGGGTGGATAAGCTACCATTTGTGATGCTTGCGTTAAGAAACACGGTCAAATTAGATCTGAAATGCACTAGCGCGGAATTAGTGTTCGGAAAACCATCAACTCTTCCAGGACAAATTTTTCATAATGTTACAAACACTGGCCAGCAAGATTTCGCACTTATATCACATATTAATGCCCATTTGGCATGGCCATTAATCTGGGGGGAGGTGAATGTAGACTCGTCCATTTACCTTATCACCTCTAGCAACAAGAATATTCTATTCTATACGCTTACGTACATAAACCTTAACCAATAAAAACGTTACTATGCGAATCAGCGATTCCCATTGGCTCACAACATAAAATTCGAAAGCTTCACGTGCGGAAGTAAAATTGCGCCAAAACTTATCTGAGCCAACTTGGACATCTAAAAACCTATAAAAGGAAGAATATCAACTGACCAAGTCAGTCAGTCGCTCAAGTCTTGAACGACAGATCGGTTGAACTCTCTACCTTAGGGCGGGAAGGAACCCGAACGACGCTAAGCCGAGGGGCACAGTCTCGTTCGGGGAGGTAAACCGGCACTGAGCCCATTTATACGGGTTCAATGGGCATATTTTTGGCCGAGGCCACGGGCTCGGAGAACCCACAATAAATAACCGACCTTGTGTCACATGCTGCCCCAGTGGGGAGCGGGGGTGACTGAATATCGTCAGTCGCTCGCTTTCTCGAACGGCTGTTCGGTTGAACTCTCTGCCTTCGGGCGGGGAGGAACCCGAACGAGGCTACGCAGAATGGCGGAGTCTCTTTCCGGGAGGTAAACCGACCCTGAACCCGTTTATACGGGTTCAATGGGCCTATTTTTGGGCCGAGCCCACGGCTCGGAGATCCCACATTAAATAACCGACATTGTGTCACATGATGCACCAGTGGTGGGGGTGACTGAATATCGTCAGTCGAACTCGCCTAGACCTTTTCTGACTGCCGTTTTTTATGCCTGTCCGTTTTTTTGATATTGACCCTTGTGTGTTGAACGTCATTTCTTTTGTGTTACGACTGTTTTGAAAAGATTTTTATTTTTTCTTTTCCCTTTTTTTACCCCCCACTTTTTTAAAAATTTTTACCTCCTTAATTTTTTTTTGTTCCTTTTTTCTTTTATTCTAGTTTTCCTTTTTAATTTTCATTTTCTTTAATTTCTCTTTTAATTATATATTCGTTTTCTTTTTAACCCCTGTCTGTGTTTCGGTTTAATTTTTGACTTACCGTTAATTTTTAATTACCTTTTAATATCCTTTAAGTTTTTTACTTTTCCCATTTTGTACTGTCTATTTGTCTAATTATTTTTTGTAACCTTTTTTCTGTCTATTTGTCCATTTATTTGTCCACTTACTTTGTTCTAATATTTGTATTGTTTATTTTCTTTTGTTTATTTGTTTTGGCGTCAGCCATTTTGATATTTGTAACTAGCTCAGTCTAGTTTTGATATTTTCGTATTTTCTTTGTTTTTCTTTTTCTAGTGTTTATTTTATTTATTTTTTATTGTACGCGTAACTCCGTTTTACTGTATAATCCTTTTAAAAGGAATTTGTAATTGTCTTGTATATTAATTTTGTTTAGCGTTTTTCGTTTTTCTTTTCGTGTTTTAAATTTATTGTTTCGCCGTTAGGCAAACTTTTGTTTCTTATTTTTTGCACGTGACGTGAACCTTGTTCCGTTTTTTTCTCTTTGTTTTTGTAATTGTTTTTTGACTCGCTTTCGGGAGAGTTTTGTTTTATTTTTAACTGTTTTATTTTTGTTATCATTTTTCGCTAATAGGCGATCTTTATTTAGTTCCCCCCACCGCCTATAGGCGGTCTTTGTTTCTTTCCACCCCTCCCTTCCCTTCCCTTCCCGCTTTATTTTTAAAAAAATGAATAAAAAGAAAAAAAAGAAAACCACTTCCTTTCTGATCCAAAAGAAAAAGCCGATTTTTGACATCAAAAAATCTAAGAAACATTTATTTTCGGTTAATAAAAAACCTCCAGACAAAGATGATCCACTAGAATACCCAATCTTAGCTGATACAGCGCTAGATGAAACTATGGAAGCCCAAAATGGTCAAAATCCCAAATCCGTGGAAGACGAAAATGGCCAAAATTCCAAATCTATGGAAGCCAATAATGACCAAAATTCAAAATCTGTGGAAGCCATTAGTAGCCTAAACGAAGACAAGAAAAAAGATAATGCAGAGGCCGGGGAATCGCCCTCTTGTTGGTCGTCCCCACCAAAATGCATAATCAATTTAGCGGAGTTCTTGCAGCGTGCTAAGAGTTACGCTCACCTTGTCGTAATAGGTGAACTCTTAGAAGACCCCATAGAATTGAAGAGAATTGAGAAAAGAATTCTGCCAGTTTTTCGTCGTCGACAAGCGTACGCGCAAAATTTGTCGCTCGAAGAAAAACACAGTGTTGAAAACACTAGAGTCCTTGGGGGATTAAGCCCCTCAGAATAGTTAAGGGAGCCAAATATTTCATGTGGGACGTACTGTTACCCACGCCAGAAGACTGCGTTCCACGGCGAGCCGCGAGCTAATAACAAAAGATCTGATCTTACGAACGGAGTACGAAGACCGAAGAAGGACCAGCGTAGCAGTATATGAGGTCCCTTTTTTTTTATCGGGAAACACCACGCTGCGTTTCTGTCCCAGTATGGCGAAATTTTGGGCACCTCCTGTGATAGCCTGAACGGGGGGGCTTTGATATTATGTTGGACGAGAATGCCTTCCACTCCATCCCCAACTGTCTGGAGGTTGGATGCTTGAAGTTACTGGTCATTGTAACTGGCCGAAGATCAGTATGTTGGAGGTGTGGAGAGACTGATCACCTTTCCTCCTCTTGACCAGAGAAGGCCTCTGGTAGTCAAGCTCCAGTAGACCAACATCCTCCTCTGACTGCGTCTGTACCTTCCGCCTGGCCTGTAATGGGCGTACCAGCTTCCGGGACCGGGTCGGTTAATCCTCCGGTTGGTGTAACATCGAAGACCGCATTCCCGAAAGAGCCTTCGCCCGCTGCTAGTGCAGTTGTGGAGAAGGGGGAGGGGGAATGGCTGGTAGCTGGTAGGGCCAGAGGGAAGCGCCGGACAGCGGGCCTTCAGTCCCCTGAAGCCCCAAGGAAGAAAGGCACTTACAACTTCACTCCCTCTGGCAACGTTAAGGGCGATGCCCCGGCCTCTCAACTGTCTTTCCAAGACAAAGAAAATTTGATCCAGGTTTTGAAAAGTCAGAAAAAATTAAGGAGCTGAAAAAGAAATTGGATACCCAAAGAAAAGAACCAGGCCCTATTCCTTCAACGTCCTCTGCTCGGCTTGGCCCAGCCCAGCCCTTCACCGAAAAAACGACCCCCTTGATATCACCATCCAAATCCCTTCCCCTCAGTAGAGATCCCAGCCCTTATAGACATAGATCTTTTTATACCCCTCTCCACACACCCACTCCTTCTCCCGTTAAACCAAAAATCTTCTTGCACACCTCTGCATACTCCCAGTCACTCCACAGTTAAAAAAGCGGATATGCCACCTCCCGCTTCCAAACGTCAGAGAAGCCCCACGCAGGAGCTAAAAGAAAAAAAGAAACTTATTTTTAACACGGAAGAGGATGTTTGTCGTATTTCCCCTGCCCAGGCCGAAAGATCCCTGGATTATGGAAACAGAATAAAGGACCTCAAGTACTTGCTATCTATAAGGCAGTTTGCAGACCAGGACATTGAAGTGCCTCAAAACTTTCCGCTTGCACAGAGGGTTTTGACAGTAATCAGGTCAGGAGCTGGTGCAAAGCAGATATCGGCGCAATCTCCCAAGACGGCACCATCAAGACATCTCGTTGGGTAGTTTTAGCGGGGGATTGTAATGCCGTCCTTGACCCCGATATAGGTCGTATAGGAATAAACAGGGTACTAACAACCCGGACGTGAAACCATTTCGGGACTTTATCGATGAGTTTGATCTTGTTGATAAATTCCGGAATGAACACCCTCTGGAGATAGTATGGACTTGGACAAATAGTGCCAACTCGGCTCCTGGGACGCTTGCGAGCTACCTCGACCGAGTCCTAGTTAGGAGAGTCGACGTAGGGCTCTTAAGGTGTCCAAGCTTCCACTATATAGTTTATACGGATCATAGGCTTGTCCGGATCCGTGTAAACTTAGATAAGCGTAAGGTTAGGTTGGATGGGTACTGGAAATTAAACTGTTCATTATTTAGTGAGCAGGATTTCCGGGACCAGCTGCTACTAATGATTCAGGGGAATTGACGGGGAGGTTGTGGGGAACGCCTGGTGGGATAATTTAAAATAAAAAAATTAGAACGTTTGCTGCCGATTTTAGTCGTCGACTCTAGATAGATTAGCGGCGCAAACGGCTTTAGAAGAAAAAAGTTGATCGGGCCGTGAAATCCCGTGTTAGTGGGGAAATAGCCTTAGCTAAGGCAGAGTTGTCCTCCTTGCTTATCAAGAAGGATCAAGCTCTGATAGCGTTAGCGCTAGGGTAAAAAGAATGTCTTCTGAGGCGACGAATATGGCCGCTGAACTGCGTGCAGAGGAAAATCGGAACGCGTCTAGGCGACATATAGCGTGCGTCACATTGCCGGATAAGCAGACCGTGACTACAAACGCGGGCATATGCGAGGCCTTTCGAGATTACTTTCAGGATCTTTTCACCAGGGGAGCCTGGTCTGAGCTGTGCTCAGTTCGACGCCTATTTAGCCGACTTTCCCTGCCTCGAGGCAGCTGAAGCGGCTAGGTGTGAGGGTCCCATCACAGAGTCGGAAATCTGGGAAGCGCTGAAGCAGGTTGGCCTGGATAAATCTCCGGGACTAGATGGTCTTCCCTACGAAGTTTACTTGAGGCAGTCGCCCGTTTTTGTTCCTTTGCTGGAACTGATTTTCAACAACTGGATGAAGCAGGGGTCTATACCTGAACGCTTCACCAGGGGTGTGATCAAGTTGCTGCGTAAGGACAAGAACGGTGGGGATGGGTTAGGGATTTTCGCCCTTTAACCATGTTAAACACTGAGTTAAAGATTTTGGCGAAGATGTTAGCCAACCGTTTGCAGCTTGCCCTGTCTAGTCTGATTGGCCCTGAACAGGCTGTGAAGGGCAGGACTATTCAGGATAACCTTCATATGGCACGCTTGATCTTAGTCGACAGTGAAGCCGCGCTGATTAATTTAGATCAGTCCAAGGCCTTCGATAGGGTTGACTATCGTTTTCTGGAGGCTGTCCTTTCGGCAGCCGGTTTCGGAGTCGACTTTCGCTCCTGGATCCGACTTTTGCATGCGACCCCGGTGCGCTGGTGGAGGTGAATGGGGTAAGATCGAAGCCTTTCGTATTGTCTCGCTCCATTCGTCAAGGTTGTCAATTTCGCCTTTGCTTTACGTTCTTGCGTTGGAACCATTCCTTCGCAAGTTAAAGGCGAATCCGGTCCTGCGTGGAATTTCCCTGCCTGGGGCTACCACCTCAGCCAGGTATTCTGCCTATGCTGACAACGTTTCGGTTCTTGTGTCGAGCAGAGCCGAGATTGACGAAGTTAGCAAAGAGATCAGTGGGTATGAGATGGTGACAGGTGCCAAGATCAACCGCGATAAGTCTGTTGGCTTACGGTTGGGTGCGTGGAAGGGAGTTTTCTTCCCGGACATTTCCTCTGGACGGATGGGCCGATCAAGATACTCGGCGTCTGGTTCGGTCCTGATCTCCAGTTGGAAATGAATTGGTCGGAGGTACAAGGGAAGGCAGAGATCGCGGTTAATCTGTGGTCTCGGAGGAGGATTTCCCTTCAGGGAAGGGCGGAAGTGTGTGTTTCACACATCTACCCGATTCTCCTGTACCGACTCTCTGTAATTCCACTCCGTATGCCAGACTAATATTATTAGTACGGATCTTGTTCTCTTTCTTGTGGAGAGACAAGGACCCTATAGTATCTCACGAGATCTGTTGCCTTCATCCCTCTGAGGGCGGTCTGGGTATGCCTAGCATTGAGATTCGTCAACATATGATTTGCATTACCTTTCTAGACCGAATGTGTCGCGGATCGGATGAGGAGGGCGCCTTCTGGAAAGAGGACGTCCGTAAACATTTCCCATCCCTGAGAAGTGTGCACTCGTGCGAGGAGGAGGCCGGCCGTACACCCCGAGTCGAATGTTCCTTCTACCGCGAATGTTGTCGTGCTCTGAAGCTCCTCTTACGGGCTTCGGGTGGCCTCTCCAACGCCCAGGCGTTCTCATAAGGCATTGTATCAACTGTTAGTTAAGGGAGGCGTTCAAGATGATCTGATTGGCGAGCTCGGTCTTACGAAGCAGGAGGCTCTTTCGATATGGCCTTGGGCGCCTGGGTTGAAATGCCTCAATAATGATGAGGCATCACTCACCTGGCTGATGATTCGTGGTGCCCTCTGGGTCGCCAAGAGACTATGTTCAGCAGGCTTGGAGAAATATCCGAACTGTTGTCGCGGTACGGGGGAAGTCGAGACCATTGGTCACGCCTTCTTTCAGTGCAGGACGGTAGTGCCGTTGTGCAGGTTTGTTGAAGGCCTCATGGTTAGCATGCTGCAGGGAAAGTTCTTTGTCCTTGAAGCCAGTTCTGTTTGTAGCAATGTGGTGCCGTAGATGACGAAGGCTGAACACTATGTGTTCTTTTTGCTTACTAGGGGTTATGAGAGTCGTGATTTGGACGACGCGCCAGAAGGAATTCTATGAGGGCGAGAAGTTCACTTCTTCCTAACTGATCTTGTTCTTTAAGCATCAGCTTAAAGTCAAGATCAGGACGGAAAAACGGCGGCTCACCTCATCAGAATTTGGCAAAAGGTGGGTGAATCTTGCGCGTATGTGCCGAGTAAAAGGGGCTGGCCTTGAGTGGCATTTTGATGCTGGTTAGGCATCAAGATATTGTTTTCCTGGGTTGAACATAGGCAACCCATCCTGAGATTAGGTTAGTGTAGGTTTTGTCTTTTGACGTTTAGTTTTTTTCTTCTTTTCAGTAAACTTAGCTAGGGTAGTGTTTGCTCATTGGCCCCTTTTTATTTCGTCCCCCCTTTTTTTTCATTTAGTTTAACTGCCCATCCCTCCCTCGTTTAGGTGGTCAGAGAAGTCAGTTCTTTGGTGGATGCCGGGCGCCTTTCGGTTCGCGTGTGTGTTTTTTCGTATTTGTTGTTGTGTATGAATGTGTGTGTGCCTGTGTGAATGCTTTGGAGGAATGAATGTTTCCTTTATTTTCATAGTCCCGCAACAATTTCGTCCGGTTAATTGATATTTTCTGCCACATTTAAGGTTTGTGGTGTTTTTTATTACTAACACCTTCTTGTTTAGTTTCTTGTGAATATATTATATGCCATATTGTATATACTCATTGGGGATCTTTTAAAAATTGTTGTTTTTATGCCCCTCCCCTCACAGACAATTTTTGTACATAAGGGGACTATTTAGGATTTTCATTGAGACAAAGAGGTATTTTGGTGGATGTAGTAAGAAAGGTATGGCTAAATGTGTTGTTTTGGTGATAGGAATATTGTTTTGTATGACAGGGTCAGTGGTTGTGGCTAGCTAAGTTTTATATTAAGACAAGTGATGACCATCCTTTTTCCCCAACCCCCTTTTTGGCCTTGTGCCACATTTGTTGTATTTACAGCAATAAATATTATCAGTCGAACGAGCACAGAGATATGCTAACATAATCCACGTCGCTTGCAACTGCAATCTTCCCTCTCAAACTAAATCACAACTGACTCACTCGCAAGCCCAAACCGAAGGACACTCTGTGAATACCGAAACTTCTATCCGAACGACTTTACTTATCTAAAGGGAATTAACACTCACTATTATTCTAAGTAAATAACATCATCGAACGAACTCAACATATGCAGTCAAAGGTATACTACTTTGTAATGACTCATTTCTAAAAACATAATATCGACATTCTAAATACTAATTACAATTTTCTAAAAAGGCTGTAACACAGATACACAAGACATAAAAAAGGACATACAAAAAAACTTCAAATATTACGAACATAACATACCAACACATTAACACCTTCAAAAATATTCTGTACATATTATCTTATTTGTATATAAATGCATTTATTGGTTTTGAATTGCATGCATGTTTTTGTCTTGTTTATATCGAAATTGTTTTATTGTTGTGGATGCAGAAAACTTCACGCAACCTGACATATAAAAATTCCTTCTGATTTATCTCAATGCTACAGCAAATTCCTTAGTTTATTCTGCACATCCTCAACAAGAGTCTTTTTGTTTTTTCTTTTCACCTCAAAATTTTTAAACTACATCTCAATCTAATTCTGTTGCGCACTCTATACGGCTGATGGAGCTCGCATTCATTTGCGCCTGGTTTCTGAGACATCGCTATGAAGATAAGCAAGGTCTTCCAGTATAATCATTACTGTTCTACATTTCATTTATTATTTCTGTAAAACTTGACACTCGCGAGATCGCCTAAAAAAACTTTATTTTTTGTGTGAAATTAACAAAGTTTTGCTTTTGTTTCACCCCAATTTTAAAAATTCAAAATTTTAAAAATTCAAAATATTTTAAATAAACAATTATTTCATTGTTTTAATACGCCAAGCATTTCATTACCACAATAAAACATTTATTTGACGAACTAAGTAATTCCCACAAGGGAATATATATATATATATATATATATATATACAGTTTTTATATAATTTATCATCCGAAAAGAAAAATTTATTAGATCGCATGAGAAATTGTATAAAAAACTAAATAAAAGCACCTTGTCTGTCGTTTTCAATGAAATGCGCTTCGGCTTATATATGCATTATATAAAAAAAGAAAGAACAGTAAGATATATATATATATGTGTGTGTATGTATGTATGTATGTGTGTATATATATATATATATATATATATATATATATATATATATATATATATATATATATATATATATATATATATATATATATATATATATAAATATAAAAATAAGAATAGAAGTTTGCAAAAAAAAAGGTAAAGAAGAAATAAGTTGTCATGTGACCACAAAATGGCGACGTACGAGTGGTAAGTGGTTTTCCTAGCTAATAATGTTATGTCTTCTCATATGTTTTGCTGGAATGCTTCTAATAATGTGTCATGAGTGATTGAATTGTCTATTAAATATATTCTGGAAATACTTTATCGTATGTCTATGAATACAATTAAGTTTCGTTCATCCAAATTTCATTTTTAAGTGTACAATTTCACGTGACACTTGTCACAACTTGTCGATTATTTTACAGAAAAAGGTTATTTTTATTTCATGGTTTTTCTTTGAGAATTATTTTAAATAAAAAGTTGGTGCTTCATTATTTTTATTTTTCGAGTTTTACGTATTTTTAATCTTCTATAATTGAGAAATTTTCTTCAATACTTCACGTTTCATCTTGATAGTGGGCGTGTTTACGTCATGTCGTACTACACCGGAAAAGTTGAAAAGAGTAAAAAAAAGAAACCGCTGAAAAAGCTCTTGGTTTTGTTTGATTTATGAATGCTGAAATTACGAGTGCATTAGCCTGTGCATTTTAATTATTTGGCTAGATATTTATTTTTATAGCTTATTTTTACGGCATTGTTTCTTCATTTTTTAAAAACTTTGGTTTGCGTTGATTTGAAAAACACACTTAAATGTTTTAGGTTAAAAAACGACAAAAAAAATAAATAATTAAAAAAGCAAAAAGAAGGTATTCACTTTCTACTAGCATGTGATCAAATTTTGTACTTCAGTCTGTACAATTTGTGAGATGTCTCAGGTTATTTCTCAAAGTCAAATTGAGTTTTAGGCATCTGCATCGTACAAACAAGAAGTGTTTTTTGTTTGACTTTTTCTTTTCAGTAACTATAAAGTTGTGAATTTCTGTTCCTTAACTTATGAGAGAAAATCGATTGTGAATAAAATTAAAAATGGAGCTGAACTTCTGTAACGAACGAATAAGGTATATTTTTTTGTACTTTTAGCAGATTTGTTTGTAATTAATAAATGAAAATCTGCTTGAGCAGACATTTTTCTTCATTATCTTGCATAAAAATCTTAAGACGACAAAAAGCCAATTTTTCATGTTTTTACTTTTTATTGTAATTTGTATGTACGCAAAACATTTTATTTTTAACTTACATGTGAAAATGTTACTTTTCTTTGCATTCCATGACCCTTGTTTTGTTATGTACTAAAAACACAAGCACCATCCATATTCCATACTCACTTTGTCATTGAAAAATGAACTTTGATGCACATGAATGACACTAACAGACTTTGAACAAAACTGAAAGATTTTCTAAAATATATTGTTTAAAAACAACATCACAATGATTTTCGCTAAAATTCTACGTTTACGTCTTTCCATAACTATATACTACAACATTACTAGACTTTTTTAATTTAAGTTTAACTGTCAGCTAGCTGCGATCTCCACGTAAATAGGTGCTGCAGCTAGTTAAAATCGAAAATCATTTTATTAATATTCATTGAACACAAGGCCAGCGTTGTGAGGTATCGAGTGAAGAATGAACATATGACAATGACATCAATGATTCTCTACAATATACCTATTTTGCTCACCTAGTCTTTCTTTAGGCTGGATGTATTCGTGATGCACATAAAACAAGTTCATTATTAGCGAATTAGGAAAAAAGCTTGTTTTAGTTGTCACGCCACTTAGAAAATAAATTTTATGTAGATTTTACTATCACATTTATTCATTAATAATACATTTTGTTTTTGTAGTTACAAGATAAGAAAGGGTAATACATGCTAATATGCGGATGCACGATAGTGAAGCGATGAATGTGAGAATAAAACTACCATTTGGGCTGTAGTGCACTAAAAGAATCAATTTAATTAAATTAAAAGAACATCACAGATTGATAAGAACTGGCCGAATGACAAGATTTTTTCTAGTTAGTTACTTACCTATCCCTTGCCAAAAGCATAACTCGGAGTTTCATGCACAGCACAATATTGTTTACGACTTTCCATAACTATTACAACATTACTAGACTTTTAATTTAAGTTTAACTGTCAGCTAGCTGCGATCTCCACGTAAATTTGCATTCCTCAAAGCCTTGTGCTTTTAACTAATGTAATCACTAAACTGTATTCGATCGAATTTCTAGAGTTTTCATAAAATTAGTTAGGTGGGGGGGTAATAAATATAAAAAAAAAAAAAAAAAGAATTTCTGCCATGACTTTAATAAAAAAAAAAACATTTATAATAATTTCCATCATCTATGAATAGTTTCTGAAAGTTTCATTAACAACCGACAATTATTTTTATTTTTGCAAGATTTTCCAAATTAATGTGTGTCATACAAAAAAAAAACATGCTAAAAATTGTATATGTTATTTTACTAGTTTCGGTGATACAAAGAGTAACGAGGTTTTTTTTAATCAAAATTTAGAATGTTCTAAAAAGGAAAAATTTGTAAAAATAATTTAAAAAATTGGTCTTTCCTCTTCATAATAGCATAAACATTTAGATGATAAAATTTTGTTTTTGTCAAGTTTGGCGTCTTTTTCATCATGCTTTGCTCTTTTTTTTTTTTTTAGCAGTCTCATGGAGTTACCTATCCTTAATGCATTAATCCTTCATGGACTCTGAATTTATTAGGGTTATCTTGGTGAAAATGTGTGTATGAATGTTAGCATATTATTTGTTTTTTTACTTCTGTTTTATATGGATGTATTTTTCTAGGTGCATGTGTGTCTAAGTACTAGTTTTTATGTCTATATGTATGTTTATATATTTGTAATTTTTTTACATGCGTATGTGACAGTCTATATATGTGTGTGTATGTATACATATCCTTTCTTCCCTTTATTTACTTTGTTTATAACCTGATATGTCTTTCAACTACTTATGCATTTTACTTGTTGTTTTTTGGGGTTTTTTTTTACCTTTATTTTGCTCAAAACCCCCTTTTTTATCTGTTTATTCTTGTATGTAATTTTTGATGGACAGTTTGTGTCATTTTATGTTTATATGTGTGCTTAAATCTTGATGAGTTTACTTATTTGAATATGGGTACAGATGTATGATTGCTTGTTTTGGTTTTAATTTCCTTTTTACGTTTTACCTGTTCTTTTTTATCTTTAAATTTTGAATTTTCTTCCCCTCCCCCCCGCGCCTTTTTTTTTTCCTCATTTACTTCTATTCCATGTCATTCTTATATTTGTGTGCATATATGTTTAGTTTTATTCACATTTCTGTTTTAGGATATGAATGTGTTTGTGCCATCAGCTGATGACCTATTATTTGAGATCTGTAGCATTCATGTATACTTTTCACATCAGTGTTGATTTTTTACTGGATATATTAGGCTTTAAATATGAATAATCATAATACATACATACATATTTATATTTTTTTTTTTTCCTCTGTTCATCCATAAAGATTGATTGGTCATTAAACATTAAACAAACAAACAAATCCTCTGTTCATATCAACTTCACAATTTGACTGATAAGAATTAAAACTCAAAAAAATACTTCATATAAATTTTCATAATGAAAATGTGGTCCTTGTATGAAAAATTCTTTTAAAGGAATTTGTTTTCAAAGAAGCCTTTTCTGTGAAAATTTTGCCTGTTTCTATTTGTAATTTATAATCAAAATAAGTTTAGCAAATAAAAAATGTTGCTATTATTTTATTTTTATTTATTTTTTTATTATTTACAGGTTTCCAAAACCAAAAGACTATGCAAAAGAAAAAGAAAAAAAGTTGTTAAATTCAGAGCCAGCACTCAATCACCCTTTGAAAGCTATAACAGTAAGTAAACTTTGCAATAAGTTTTATAGCATTTCTGAATTTGCTCTTATATATAGCACTTTATTTACTTTAGCTGTACAGTCGAATCATGACATTTTTGTATTTAACTTTAATGGATTTGAATATTTGAGTTCGCCATCAATAATTATTGAGTTGGTGCATAATTATTAGGCGTTTTTTAAACAATATTTATTATGAAAAGAGAAACATAACAATTCACTAATAAAATTTTTAAATGATTTTCCCAGAGCATAGTCACCATCTACTTCAATAACTGCTTCCCATTTGCTTAAAAGATGGTTGATTCCAAGGGCAAAGAAATCACAGTTCTTGGAGGCAATCCATGCTTTGACATCAGCCACCAAGTTATCCAAATTGGCATAAGTTTTGTTCACCTGCCAATTTTTTAGCGATCGATTGATGTGGTAGTACGTAGGCTAATCTGTGGGAGAATATGGCAGATGTGGAAGCAATTCCCAGCCCTTATTGGTGATACATACAACAACCTGACTCTCAACATGTGGATGCGCATTATCGTGGTGGAAGATTATATGGTTCTTTTTGTGCTGTCTTTTTCACACGATTGCAGTGTGAAGGCAGTCAAGTTGAGCCAGATAGACATCACTGTTGATGTTCAATTGTTGCTTGCTGTTTTTGTCTGGAATCTGCCACTGTTGATGCTCATCCTTGTCATTCCACCAATAACAAAGCACATTTGAGATGATTTCCCAATGGATGATTCCACCTTGTCCTACCAAACACACCACATTGCCTTCATACAGTGCACGTTTTTCAGTATTCCTTTTGGTGAATCTGTGAAAATTCAGACATGTTTGGTTTTATTGTTGTTGGAGAGTTTGTGAGGGACCCATCCAGCCAATTTCTATATCTTTCTAAACTTTTTGAGAATGAATGATGGTTGAATGGTCCACATTGAAGTCTTCAGCCAGCATTCGAATTGTCAAGCTTTTGTCCTCTTCCACAGCTATCGAAAGTGCCTGGTGTTGAAATCCAATGGTCAACCTCTTCCTGACTTATCTTCCAAGCTAATATCACATGATTTGAAACAAGCAAACCATTACCTGCATAAACTTTCATTGATTGTTCCTTTGCCAAAAAGTTTGTTGAGATCACGAAATGACTGCACTGCTTTCTATCCTTTTTTTCGAAGTGGTAAAGCATAATATGACAAATATGAGTATGATTATCGACATGCATTTTTATAACCTGAATATAAAATCATATTTTTATTAAAAAATGTAAACAATGCAGCAATTTTTATTAACAAATAACTCACCTACAAAAACAACTGATAATTATGCACCATCCCAATAAATGGCAAAGTTTTTTTTTAATTTTATAGCCTACTGCAGAAAATCACAGATGAACTGCTTAGACTAGAAAATGTAGAAGCTAAAAAAAAATTTATGAAAATGCATGAAATATTTGAGCAATTTAAAGAGTTTTGTGACAGTGTTAAGAATGTGTACAGAGTAAGAGATAAGTCCTCACTCCATGTGGATTATAAGGCCATAGCTTCAATATATTTTACTGTTGTTGCTGTGGTTTCTGTGTATAGCATACCTACAGGTGATAATGCTATGTCCCCATTCACTTAAATACAGTAGTAAATACTGTATGTTGGTCTGCAGTTGGAGATTCACTGTGGAATTCACTAGACTCACTTCTAGCATTTGACCTACACACTGCTGGTGAATCTTGTATGTGTTGTTTGTGTCCTAAGTATTATCATTCATCACCAACCATCATTTGATTATTCTGTTCAGTAACTTTCCCTAGGTTACAACAGTTTCCATAGCAATTGGGCTTTTCATGGGATGGAGTTGCCAGTCCTACACTTGTTTAACTTTGAATTCAGACTTATCTTTCTCCAAAACTGGTTGGTAACCAAAGCTAGAGCCCAGTCTGCCTTCCTATTTAATCCATAGCTGGGGATTAGAAGAAATAGATTCATGCTGATGGTAAATAATTTTTAAAATCATGTAATATATTTTTTAAAATATTTTTCTCATTTCTCTCTTTTAGGATAGCTATTTTATTTTATGAAGATTTTTTTATTTAGAATTAGATTTAATTATCAACACCTTTGTCATGGTGCATTAATGAATAACAAAAAGTAATGCCAGTTTCAAATACACATAACTCTGTACATAATGCAAAAAATAATTAAAAAATTTTTTTTTTCTTTTTCTTTTTAATGATATAAGTATTAAATATTGTCAACAACCAGGCAAGGGCTAGATATTTGTGATTTTTGTCAGGGTCATTCTCTATTTAATTGTAGTTGATTATTAGGAACATATTCCTTTCTATGTATAAAAAGATCTGACTCTGTTTTTTTCAAGTGACACTTTTGATATCATTATCGGATACTGTTCTTTTTTCTGATCATTACAAGAAAAAATTCAATGAATATTTTGTCTTAATGTAGCCTGCTGTAATTTTATCATCAGTGGCATATCAAGTGATATTGTAGATACATCATTTCAAATATGTTTCTTCCAGCCATCTCCAGGTATTCATTTTATTGACTGGTGGGAGATGTCTCATGATCATATGATTTGTGTTATTTTTGTC
Organism: Acanthosepion pharaonis; assembly: GCA_903632075.3. Taxonomy (NCBI): domain Eukaryota; kingdom Metazoa; phylum Mollusca; class Cephalopoda; order Sepiida; family Sepiidae; genus Acanthosepion; species Acanthosepion pharaonis. Next base: position 34,745 of record CAHIKZ030000437.1, on the reverse strand, counting down.
ACTGCAATGACAATTCTTGCTGAGCCTAATTACCTGAAGATGGCTGGAGGGTAAACAACTAAAATGTTGTATATCATAGCTAAAGATAAAAACACTGGTTTGAATTAATCAAACCGTAATTACAATTCTTCATCTTAAAAGCCTCAGGAGGGTTTTGAAATGATAATGTATGTGGTTCTAATGATAGTGACTTTATAATAACATTTTGAACTCTTTGGTGATTTATTTGAATATTGAAAATCTTTTATGGTTTATCTACATTTTACATGTAACAACCTTGATAATCTTTTCCTGCGCATCAGTAAAAAAAATAGTTGGAAATTTTATGTGTGAAATTAAATAATAATTTTCCTATATTATTGCATACCATTGCAAATCTTGAATGTATCCATTTTAGTCTCTTTACTGAGTAAAATATCCAGTGAGTATAAAAATCTGTATTCCAAGATCAGCATTACTTCTGTATTTGACATTTCACCTAAATATTCAATCATTCCAGTTCTTGATTTCAATAATGTTGTAATACACAATCAGAAAATTAAATAATTCTTTTCATGATGTAGTAATATGTAGAAAGTGTCCATTGTTATTAGTCTTTAAAAAGAATTAACATCTTGATAAGAATATCTTTTGTTATTTTTAATATCAACATGATTTTTGTTTGTATTTCAGGTAACAGAAGTGAAACCTGTTGATAAACGTGGGCTGACCTCAAGATCAACCTCAGTTAGTTCAGAAAAAGGACAGAAAGCTATTTCAGATCCACTAAGTATTATCCTTGATCCGCTGAATGTTGAATTTGATGGCTGTGATCCGTTGTCAGTGTTTGCTGCTGAAGCTGAGGCTATGTCTCAGAAACCCAAAACTTCCAGTTTTAAGGTAATCTCTCATTGATACATTCCAAACATTTTAAAAAGCTATCATTATTATTAATGTTGTTTGAATTTTAAGGGGTGTAGAAGTTCTTCAATATTTATTATAACTAATGGCTGCATATTAAAAAGACATTTTTTTCATATTTTGGACAAATTTTTTGCACATCTATATTATTAAGAATTTTGATTATTTTATCCACATATGTCACTAATTCTATTACATATATTTTATAGTTTCCTTTACTGAAAGCAGATGAAAGAAAAGGCTAATTTTGTCACTTTCATACTGTTCGTTGTAAATCATAAGGGATAATTAATCAATATTTAAAGAGTTGATATTGCAAAGTATGACATTAAATTTCTTCATTATTATTTGAATAGATTTTTTAAAAGAAAAATGATGTAATTACAATGCTTAATGCTATAAAAAAAACTATCACAGGTTTTGAGATGTCAAAACTATTGCTATTCTCCATAAATTTTTGTGTCATTAAGCTTGACATGTTTGCATGTATATTAAAAAAAAGGTTTAGTATATTTACTATATCCCATATTTGTTGTAGGAACGGGGTAAATCTATCATATCAGAACACTATGATGAATCTTTGGAACCTTGGTCATGTAAAAAGGCTAATATTCTTGCAAAATATACTACTTCAGAAAAGTTATCCATAACAACAAGCTTCTTATCAACTTCTGAGAAAGAAAAAGGTAAGATTCCATACATTTCCAAAAGGCATTCATATATGTTACCCTGAACATTTATAAACATCTCCATCTATAAAAGGCAGGATGTGTGTGTGTGTAATGAATGCATGGCCGCAATTTTCGACGGATTTGCACCAAAATTTACATGCACATGCTCCAAGTTACAGGAAGGCCAAGACCAACTTTGCATTTCCTAACTCCCATCGATAGTGGAAATAATTGATTTTTTTCATGCTCCTATGGCAGTTTTCAGGAAGTTTGTGGCCATTTTGTACTGACCAGAGTGAGAGCATATAGCTGGATGCCACGAATAGGCAGGAAGATTCTATTGGCCAGTGTAAGAGCCAACAGCTAACTGACATGAATGTTAACTAGCATGCTAGCATGCAAAAAAAATTGATAGCTGCATTCATCACAAGTGGGAAAAATTTAAATCTGCTTGGCACTTTACTCCAATTGGCTCATTCGCTTGCTTAAACTCAACATTGATTCTGATTCTGCAGAACTGGGTTGGGTGTGAAAAAGTATTTGTTGTTAACATTCTTTTTTCATTCGGTTCTCCAGTTATGAGTCCTTTTTTAAAGCTGATTGTTTTGTGTTCATTTTGTTTAGTTTTTTTTTTTTTCATAACAGATTCTATGTTTAGTATAGAGTTTAGAAAAAATTTGCCGTGTGAGATAGGCAAGAAGTAAGGCATGTAGCAACATCAGCACGGCAAAGGGCACTCCTTTAAAGGCAAGGAAGGGCAAAAATATTTTAAGTCAAGTGATAGCGATTTCTGTATGAGTCGTACGATTTTTGAATCGGGCACGGACAACGCTGGGCTATGCTGCTAGTATAAGATATGAAAACTTAGGTTTTCTTTAATGTTAAGATAAAGCTACTCAACATTTATCTGATGTTGTATCGGGATCTTTCAATAATTATTTTCATCAGTCTTAAAGTCAAGCTCTGAAAGCTTTATTCATTTTTGAATTTATCATGATATTCAAAATTCTGTATATATTTTTCATGTATAGAAATATTTAGAAAGAAATAATTGTTTATGTGCTTGTATAAATTATAATATAAATATATATATAAATTTTAAAAATAACAAATAAAGTGAATATATAAATTATATAGATAGTAAATTTCTTTATAAATAGTTGTGGATCATAGGAATATTAAAATATCACATTATTTCCCTTACATAAATTTCTTCATAAATAATAAATTTATATAAATAAATTAAATATATAAATTATGTAAATAATTAGCTATATAAATTATAGATTTAACAAAGATTTGTTCTTTTCTTTCTTATCTATAGAATACTTAAATATCAACTTTGTATTTGAAATCGGTTTAGTAATTAAACCCTGTTATATATCCCCTTCATGCTGGGTGTAGTCTTGGGGCGATCATGATAAAGTTGTCTCCTTCCTTTTTTTTTCTCTCGGCCATGTGATCACTAGTTGGTTTGTTTGGCGGTTAAATGAGAACTTCAACAAAAGGGATTCTTATCTACTTTATTAAACACATTGACATGTACATTTTTTAACTAACCAGTGGGGTCGCAAGCTTCAAAATACAATCTTGTCCACATTGTTCGACATGCAAATCTTCACTCCTAAAAACACTTTCTAATTCATAACATTCCCATGTTCAGCCCAGCCAATCAAAATTGACATCCCTATTTTGTCTATCAGCTGACCCCAAGGTCAGCCTGTGAAAGTCTGAGGCAAATGCTACTAAAAATAAGGCTGAAACTATTATTTAACACTAGCAAATTCATGCAGCATTCTTTAAGTCAAATGCCACATGTCTTTTGTTTTATTATGATTAATTTAAATCATACTAAATTTTTGCTTTTGTCTTTTTTCTTGTCCAGTCATAATCAAAACTCAAACCACTGTAACTGACAAAGTAAAAAATCGTTTGGAACAATTGGATGATTTTGAAGAGGTATGTTTTTTTTTTTTTTTTCCAAAAATTATGCACAAATGATATTATATACTAAATAATTAAGTTGTTTAACAATGCAGTAGAAACTGAAGAAGATTTAAATTGTATTTCTGGGTTTGATGAGTCTGAGTAAAGATCAGAAATGCTATGACATTTCCAAATTTTTTTTTCTTTAATCCTTCTGATAAGCATTTTGCCAGACTATCCGAAAACTTTCAAAATAACTGTTGAAGTTGAAATGCACCAAAACACCAGAGAACTGATTCAAAATGTAATGCTTCAGTTTCTACAATTTAAAAACATTGTTAGCAGAGTGGAAACATGTCAGGAGAAGTGATCTAATTATTTTATTAATGCTGACATGAGAGTGAAGCATTTTATTCAATTCAATGAGCAGTAATTAAAATTTTTCTTCATTTTATTGTTACTTGAGAGGAAAACAGGATAATTTATGTCTGCAATGAAGAAAAAAAAGTATATTTTGTTTAATGAAAAATCTATTCCAGCTTCTTAACCAAAACTCCATCACTGTAAGGCTTTGCTTTACATTTGGTGAACAAGGCAAGTCCATCTTGGTAAATCTTTCTGGTTTAAATAGAAATTTAGGCATACTCAATGAATACAGTTTCTGCAAAAAATCATCTGAAAATGCCCCACAACTTTAATCATGGTAGACAATTAGCCAAGAAGTATTAGATTTAATCAGTAAAATAAATCACTCACACACATGGACACTGTCATATGCATATTCAGACACATTAATGAATATGAAAATCACATATCCATCAAAGAATACAAAAATTGCACACCCATTGAATAATCATAAAAAATGGCATCTCTCTGCTTGTTTAAAACAATATAGACTAACTGAAATAATCCTGTACCATTTACCCTAGAGTCAACCATCCGCTAATTTTTATGAGCTGCAAAAAAATAAAAAATAAAACAAAAAAGAAAAAAAAAGTTCAACTTCATTTTATTTTTTGTTGAGAAAGAATACTGGTGTGCCAAAAGAAATCTTGATTTTGAACATTTTCCTCGTGTTTTTATTTTTCCTGATGGCCTAATAATACACAATAAATATTAATAGATATTATTGTGTCTGAATTTCTCTCATTGGCCTACTATACCTATATTCTGTAAGAAGCATACATGGACACTATCTATTTATTTTATCTCTCTCTCTCTCTATCTATCTATCTATATATATATATATATATATATATATATATATATATATATATAACCAAATGGGTAAATATAGGTAGATATACAAGTGAGCAACTGTGTACAAATACATATAAATAATCTATAGTGTAAGAAAAAACAGTGCTCAATATAAAATAACAGAGCTGTTTAATATATATTAAGAAATATACATAATATTTTACATTGATTTGTCAAGTGCAAATTCTTTTGGTTAACACTGGCTTTTTAATATTTCTAGTTATCACAAGGTATTATATTGCTAGGGTCAATTATTATTGTTTTTAATTATTTAAATGAATAGTAGTTTAATTTTGGATTTGAATATATATATATAATATATATATATATATATATATATATATATATATAAACATTGATATCAACACTCAGCTGGTGTTGATCTCGGTGTCTACTTTTCTATTTACATACACTCTATCCCTGATATTGAACACTAACTCATGAATATAATATGCCTTAAAACTATATTTTGATTTATTTATTTTATATATATATATATATATATATATATATATATATATACATCAGCTTACAACAATTAATCCAAACTCTCAAAATGCAGACACAAAAAGAAATATTTACTACGTTATTTAAAAATCAAAAACTGAAAATGAGCAAAAATAAATAAGCAAAAAAAGTAAAATAAATCAATCCAAAGAAATAAATACGTAAATTAACAAACCATGTATGTACAGATAAACACAAAAAAATGTAGTGATAACAACCAACAGCAAAATAATCAGTAATAAATAAAAAGTTAATTTTATAAATAGCCAAAAAACTGGATTTGAATCCACAATTATTCCTACTCAATAGCTCCTCGAATAATTTGAAATACAACTGTTACTGCCCACCAAAATAATGGTTAGAATAATACAATAGACTACCCACAATGCATCACTGAGCTGTATATATAAATGTCCTGACTATTACATTTAGCATGAAATGGACTGTCACCTCTGGGTGTTGACTTCAATGTCCACTTTAACATTTACATATGCTCTCTCCCTGATATTGAACACTTTAACCCATAAATATAACATACCTTAAAACTATATTTCATCATATATAACTAGTTAGCATTAGTGAGAAATAACCCTGAATTAAATAAGTAATTTATTTAAATTGAAATTATTGTCAGATGATTTTTTTTTTTTTTTTTTACAATTCAAAACCAGTGAATATCTGTGGCATTGCTTCTGCTCATTGTGTACTCACAAGCATTGTACAATGTGTTTTTTTTTTATTTATTTTATTTTATTTTTTTTTTTTTTTTTTTTTTTTTTTTTTCTGTCAGGGTTCTGTTCAGGAAATGCTTGATCTTAGCCAACAAGAATATGTTAAAAGAATTGATGAACTTAATCAAGCTTTGGTCTCTGCATGGGAAAAAGATCACAGAGTAAAATCACTCAAAATTGCAATACAGGTTTGTAAAAATACTGAAAATATTTTATGATGATAACATTTTCAGTTTACTTTGGGGAATTTTTTTTTTTTTTTTTTTTTTTTTTGTTTTGTTTTTTGTTTTAAGAATCTATCAAATAAATATTTTATAAACTTAAATTTAATTCAGTAAAGAAAAATAAATACAAATAAATATTGGACATGTCATGCATCAAAAATATTTCAGAAACATTTTTTTCATAAAAATTGTTCAAAAACTTATTTTTTGTAATACAAGAGGTGAGGAAAAGTTGTCAGTCTGACCAAGAGAAATTCCCCTCTCACTAAATTTTAATACTTGATCAGATTTTGGGAAGTTGTCAGGCCGAGAACTTTACAGCACACAATGAAATGGAAAAAGTTGTCAATTTCAAATCTTTTCATTTGTACCCACTTACTTATAAATAAATTTATTAATAAAAATGTTTGCAAAACAGGTTCTCAGTTAATAATTAGATAAAACTATATAAATTCTGCATTTGTTATACTTGATAGCAAAATATTGCAGACATTTCAAACAAATGAAAAGTAGATAATTTATATGTATAAAACACTTTTGTTTTTAATTCTTTATTAGTGAAAAACAATTGAATTCAAATTTGTACTTGCACTATATACCATTTTTTGGTGGGGAGGAAACCTTTTAAGAAGATTAAAATTAAAAATTTATCTGCAGTGTGAGAAAAGTGAGGAATTTTTAGTTTATGAAATTAAGTTTTAGCCAAATAATTATGACTTTATTTTTAAGCCACATTTCTAAGGCAAGAGGGACAGAGGAAAGCAACACATAACCTACAAAACAAGTTTGTGTAAATAGTTGGCAGAACAGGGATTAGGAGTGATAGCAAAAAGATAAACATTGCTAAGAGCTACAAGAGACAAGAAGCTGTGGCGAACCATGACTACCCACGTCCTGAAGGGACATGGCATAAGAAAAATAATATTTATGAATCCTATTTCTAAACATGTTGTTCAAATGTAAGTCATTTTTTGGAACAGAGCATTCATAGTTTAATTCATTTGTTCATTAGTTATATGTTTTAGTTTTATAGTCATAAGTTATGTTATTATAGTCAAAACTATTTTCTCCATAACTTCCCTGAGTAGTAGCTACAATTTATATTTCTCTTCATACAATATATTCAAATATATTTTTGTATAATATATTGCATTTCTTTGATTAAATTTGATAATTGACAAACGTGTATTTTTTATTGCTCTTTCATTCCCATTATTATTAATTTTTTGACTAAAATTTTGTTATTTTTAAGAAAACTAAATATCACCATTATTAATTCTTTCAGTGTTCCAAGCTGTTATCCGATGTGTCAGTCATCCAATTCTATCCTAGCAAATTTGTTTTAGTCACAGATATACTTGATACATTTGGTAAGATTGATATTAACAGTTACCATTTAGATTAATTCTTCATCTAAACTGACTTCTTTATGCAAATTGACCTTATATTCAGTAGATGCTCTATAATTCTTAATTTGATATTATTTTGTATGATTGTTACAAGACAAATTATTTTTTTATCAACAAATTGACATTCTATTCAATGTTTTCAGATATTTTACATTTTGGTATTATATGTATCAAGATTTATTTGCTTGTTAATTTTTGTAATGCTCATTTGTAGGAGAGACTTTGTAAATCAGATACAATAATAGTAATGCCTTCAAACAATACTCAGTCAGACGCTGCTAATTCCCACATATATATTTTTTTTCCTTTACCTATCACGTGATCTAATTATTTCAAGATGAGGCTGACTGTGCTTGCTCTCTGGTGATCATCCAAATGTTAGCAGCAACACTTTATTCCTATATGACATTAATTTTAACTAAAATTGCGTTAGAGAGGTTTCTATCTATTCATTATTCCATAAATCAAAGATATGATTTGTTTGCTGAAACAATTATTTAAATAAAACTCAAACCATCACAACATTAGTATTGACTGATAATTGTTACAATTTTTTTACATTGTCTTTTGATTATATTTTCTACAGGAAGATTAGTTTATGAGCGTCTCAAAGATAAAGCTGTAGTTACCTCCCCAGGATCACAGCCAATCAGTTTACCAGGTATTTTTTTTTTTTTTTTTAAATAAGTGAATATATGAGTGAACTTTATTTTTTTAAAAACCCACAAATGACTGATTGCAAGATTTTCCTTCATTAATAATTGTAAGTATGGCTTTACATCGAATTTTGCATAATAAATAAAAACTTATCTTTTTTTAATTTTAACTTAGTTATTTTATCTTTAAAATTTGCTTGTATAACTGTTGTGTGGTTACTTGTCACAACATAAGAATTTTAATAATGGTTAAATTAAGACTATTGGTGTTTTTTGCATTCCATTGCTGAAATATTGTAAAATGATATTGTAATAAATAAACATTTCTTGATATTTTTAGAAAGTATTTCTATCAAATGAATTCTACCTCCAAATTTAACTACATTGATTTGTATAAGCAACTGTCTAAATAAATTTAAGATAACTTAATAGACTCAAGTTTTTAATAATTATATGTTTTTATTTCTTTCAGAAAATTTTACACCAGCAGAAGTCCCTGAAGCTGCAAAAGAAATCTGTCACAATTGGTTTTTTAAGATTGCATCAATCCGAGAACTCATTCCTCGGTTTTATGTGGAAGCTGCTATTCTTAAGTGTTACAATTATTTAGATGACAAGTTAGAATTTTTTTTTCTCTCTAATGCATACCAATTTCTTTTACTAAGTAACTGAACATTAACTTTGTGATTCAGAGATATACATTTTGTGTGTATATGTCTTACTCTGCATGATGCTATTTAAAAACTATTTCTATTCATTTGTTTTGTAACATGTAATCTATTTAATCTGTCAACGCTACATTTAAGATAATTTATTGAATTGAAACAAAAATAACTTGCTACTTAATTACAATATATTATGTCCTGCATACTGCTGGTATGGTTATTTTTTTCATTGTTTACAAACCTGAAGAGTTAATTTGAGGAACTAAATTATTGTATTTTTCAATGTAATTTTAAAGACATTAAGAGCAAAATAATTTTTTATAAAATATTTGTAATCTTAATTACTTTAAATTTTCAGTAACGTTTAACCTTTGTGCCCACAAAATAATGGTGTGTCAAAAAGATGGTTATTCCCTATTACTGTATACACTTTTGACTCTCTTGGTAATGTTTTTTTTTAAAAAGTGATGATTAGAATTTTAATAAAACCCAAACATGAAAATAGATCTATATATTTTCTGTATCCTGAGACTTGACAAAAATAGTTATTAAACACTATTTACTAGATTGAATAAAAAAAAAACTTGTTTTCATAGTTATTTATGAAATGGTAAATTATAAATATTGCATTGTACTTAGTTTAAATATTTTGATAATTTTGTAATTTTTTATAAATTTTTGAATAAAAAATATTTAAAAAATTTTTTATAAAATGGTAAAAAAAAATCTTATAAAAGGTAAATAATAAATATTACATTGTACTTAGTTCACATATTTTTATAATCTTGTAAATAGATATTGCCAAGGGAGTGTATACAGTAATAATGATGTCAATGGAATAAGTCTTTTTGACACAATTTGGGGGGAGGGGGCTAAACATTGAAAGTTTTTGGATTATAAATTCAAACAGTTACAACAGTCTTGTTGAATGAAACCATTTTATAAGTATAAATTTAAAGTATTTTCTTTCCTTTGCCCCAGAGAGCACTTGACATCCTTAAAGAGATTAGCAGAAATGACTCGAGGTATTGGGGACCCATTGGTGGCAGCTTATGCCAGATGTTACTTGTGTCGTGTAGGTTTTCTTTCATGTATTCTTTTGTTTTCATTCTTTGACCCTTTCCTGATTTTCACTCAGCTGACATTTTAAATATAATGGACAAAAATGGGTTTTAACTTTTAATACTCTGCATTATCCACAAGTATTATTTTTCTTTCCTCTGTATATAATATCCTACTTCTCCTCAACTACAGTAGTCTAGTTTTCAATTTCAGTTAATGTCATTTTTACTGTTGTCATAATACGACACAATAATACAACCCCATGAAATTCAGAACTGCTATCATTCAGCAATTGGAGTTTTCTGCAGTGGTAGGGTTAAGTTTTTGCTTAAACAGTTGCCTACATTTTTCTAAAAGTAAAGTCTTTCAAATCCTGAGTCATTAAAGAAAAATTAAATCAAAATCATTAAAATCTGTTCCTGTTTATATTTTGCAATGTACAAATATTTTAATTAAATGTTTTCTTCTGGAATTCTTTCCTTCCTTCCTATATACATTTATGGTGTGTTTATGATATATAAGGTGTATCTAGGCAGCAAATGTTCATTCAAACATCTTAAAGATAACAGACAAATTATGTCTATTATTTTTTAATAGTTTTTTCTTGTCACCAGATAAGTTTCCCTATGTAGGATATACAATTATAACTCTCAAAGACTCAAGTGTCATAATTCTTACCAAAGAAATTTCATGCTGAAAATTACAATAATTTAAGATGACTTCTGAATAACAGAACACCCAACAAATCAAATTGTAAACAAATATTGCAAATTTTAGAAGCTACCCTTATTAAATCAAAACATCCAACAATTAACAAATTTACTTGTGATTCTGGAATAGGCGTTCTAGAATTTATTTAAATCTTCAGGATACGTGTTACATAATGGTCATTCAACACCAGTTTTAAAACTTCAGAAATATCATCACACCCTGGACAACACAAACATTCAAAACTCAAAATCATTCCAAATATCCATGCTACAATACAGACTTTGAATTTCATTTAATTTCTTTCTTGATAATAACTAAAACCAGTTGAATGTTCAAAACAAGAAGAAATAATACACACTTTGGACAGCTGATTTATGCCTTCAGCATAAAAATATAGAATCTTACCTGCCAACAAGAAAAAGTTATTAAAAGTATAATAGGCAAAAGTCTGTTATCTTTTAATAAAGCTTATTTAATATATAACATTCAGTAACATAAAATTTGAATATACAGATCACTATCACAACTTTTTATTTATTTTTTCATGTAGGTTTTTTGTGTTATTGATGTGTAAGTTTTATAGTTATGGCATATGTCTATTTAAAATTATCACTTTACTTTGAAAATTAAATTTAACCATTTAATTTTTTTTTACTGCATGGGCATTAATAGCTTTAACCATCATTGATAATTGATGCAGTAAAAGTTTTATTTATAATTACCTTGGCAGATATAATTTTGAGAGAATATTAACTTTTTTATTTTTTTTATTATCTTTTCTCTATCATAATGATGTATCATTGACAAAACCATGATTTAGATGACTAGTGATAGGACAGATTGCAGTGAGAGAGATTAATCTTTTTATTAGATGGTGGGAATGACAAATAGTTCCCTCCAAATTTTAAACAAGATTTTATGAATTTAATCTTCAATGTACTAAAAAAAAAAAATGACATGAATTCAGCTTTGTTTTATAAAAAGAAAAAATATAATAAAATTGTGTGTGTCTTTTAATGGTTTTTATCAAATATTTACCATTATTTTTCTCCTTTGTGTCCTAGGTAGGGGTTAACATCGCCCTTGGTTTTAAAGACCACCTGATGCCTTGTTTTGATGACTTTTTATTTACCTATCACCAGGTTAGTAAAAGTTGTTTTTTTGTTTTTTTTTAGATATTTGTTATAAAAGAAATTATTATGTCATTATTATCTCTAAAATATTTTTATGTAATTTTATAAGCTTTATTGTTACTTATTATTTATATCTAAATGAATAGTAATGTTTAGATAAAAATCATTCTTGATACAGTCTACTGGAAAGATTAAACTTAGCCGAGGTGAATAAAGAAATTTTAATATAGCGTTATATAAATTAAAGACTATTTTTTTAGTATGATAATGTTTATTCTAGATTTGAAAGATATTGTTACTTTTTGACTTAGCTTCTTGTCCTGCTTGCTGCATATTTATCTTGTAGTTATTTATTTTTTTTCATATAAGGAATGTAATAAATGTTGCTTTTTGGTATGATTACCCCCAAAAGATAACTTTGTATTAAAGCAGACATAAATTGGGGATGTACTGTCAAGGAGATATCCAAGCAAGTTACAGTTTTTGATTCCCATGAAGCAATCGGAGCGGAAATCTCTTATTTCAATAGTACAGAGTGTAATCCATTTTATATTTTTTTTATGTAGAAAAGAGATCAGATTATTGGTCAAACTAAAACTCGTGTTTGATTAATTTCTTTTTAAAAAAATTTTTCTTGGTCTTCTTTTTGAACATTCTTTGAGGACTAACAATGAAACAACAGTTGTTAAAGAATCCATGCAGTAAGTTAAAATTTTTGATATTGGGTTTTATACTGAAAACTTGGAATTAATTTTTTTTTTCTTTTTCTCTTTAAGGTTCAAGAAGATGGGGTTCAGAATACTTTAGCCAGGCAAAAATTAGAAACTCCTAAATACTTGACCTTGTATTGTCCAGCACTGGACTGGTTAATGCAGTGTTTAGCTCACCAAGCCACAGATGATGTCTTACAAAGCATTCTACAAAAGACTAGTGAACAGTGTAATAGGTATGGTGAAGTTCAGTAATCTAGAAATAAATAATTTTATTTTTAATTTTTTTTCTTCCTTTGTTGTTGTTACACACTGGATTTAAATTCAGTTGAAATAAGCTATTTAAGAAAAAAACATCCTTGTTAGATTGGCCCTAATTTTATTTTTCTTTAAAACCAGGAATTGGTAAATGAAACATTTAAATTAAGTGAAAAATAATTGAAAATTATCATAATTTGTATCCTATTTTGAAAATAATGTCAACTGTCTCATTAAATATCATAAGTTTTAAATCCTTTCTATCATAGCTATGATGAGTGTTTTAACACTGACCCATTTTTTGACATATACTTGACAAATGAAATAATAATATTTAGGGAAATTGGATATTTTATATAAGGAGATGCTGAAAAGTTCATGGCCCAACTAAGAAGCCCTTTAAAAAAATCTGATCCTATTTTGAGAAATAGGTCAGTTTGAAAATTTTTCAGCACCTGCATCATATATGTAAAGCCTACATTGTTTAATCAAACATTCAAGAAGATAATTACTTACAGAATTATGTAAAAGAATATAAGTTCACTTTTTCAATCACACTTCTTGCTACAATACTTATAGAATAAAACCAGAAGATAAAGTTGGCAAAAGGGGGTTAAAAAGAAATTGTTTTAATTATTATTTTTTTCTATTTTCTTTTAAAGTGCTCTGTTGCTGAATTCAATCATTTCTGCCTTTCAACCAGAATACATTGCCAATCGAGCATCTCAGTTTGTGGATATGATAAAAAATTGTGAAGAATCAGGTTTCCCAAAGGTATTGTTTTTAATGTTAAAGTTTGTCTTTCATTTACCTTTTTCTTACTCCTTACCTTGTGAGGTTTTATGCTTAAAGGCTCTTACAATTTCTCTTGTAAACTAGGACAGCATACTTGTTGCTCATCCTTATTACTGTGACAATAGATTGCCACTACTTATAAATAGGGAAAAGTAGCCACATTAGAGTTGGGCTTGAGTATTATTTGATTTAGTCAAGTTTTTCTGTTCTATGTATGTGTATTTAATAAACCTCTTCTTTGTTTTCCCTACCTAGTCTTCTGTTCCTTCAATACTCTAACTACAGCCTTCCTAATTGTTGTAAAGTAGTTTTCACGGTGGAGGCTTGTATTTCGCTAAGTCGGTTCTAAAAGGGTCCGACATACAAAACGTTAGGAACTTGAAAATAATAGTTAATGACGCAGCAATCTAGTTGTTGTCGTTGACACTTCAATGTCCGACATTGACTGACTCACTCAACTCCACTGAGCCCAACTGGCGACCGCTACTACGACTTATGTGTGGGAGAGTCTATTACAATAGAATAGGTAATGTTCTAGTATAGCATCACCCCCCCCCACCAAAAAAAAACTTTACTCCGTAGGAGTAAAGTTTTCTTTCTTTATTTATTTTTCAAATTTTTACAGAAAATATGAAGAAAAAATAAAAAAATTTTTTTTTTTTTTATCCACTTTTAAATGATCAGTTGCCTTTCTTTTTTTTCTTCTGGATCGGCATACCTTAGGTAAAATTATTTGCAGGGGTTGTTAGATCAAACTTATTGAAAATCACCTCCAGTGGCGTTTTTTTTTTTTTTTTTTTTTTTTTTGGGACCGCTGTCAACCGCATCTGATCTGTTTACTGCACGTGAGTTTTTCCCCTTTCCCCAAGTACCTCATATAGCCAATCCTCTTTTTTATTTATTTTTTTTATATCTCCATAGCGTTACCTTCCGCTTTGTGCTTCTTAAAAATGGTGTCACAGTTTCTGTAGGTTCTTGTTGACTTAAATCATTTAATAATACTGCATGTCCTTGGCTGCGGGTAACTTGTTCCTCAGTTTTTTTTCGGTGTCGGCTTCATTTTTACTTTCTGGAGCTTGTTTTTTACGTATATTGTTGGTGTTACCCACTCAACTTTTTTAAATACACCAGTTTTCTCTAATCTGTCCAATTCTTTATCTATCTGTTCAATTGAAGCAAACGGCACATTCCGTTTCTTTTGAATATCGCCTGAGTGTTTTGTTTTGGCTGTAATTTTGCCTCCATTTTGGTACACATTCCCAAACCTGGAAAAAAAACAGTAGGAAATGTTCGCATTAGTTTTTTTACTAATTTTTGGGCTTTGCAGTTTAAATTTTCAACCTTGTAACAAAGAATTTATGGGTAGATCCCATAATTGAAATTCTGTTATCCAATTCGTACCAAGTAAGTTCATGGTATCTTTTATGACAAATAGTTTAGCTTTTTGCGTTTTTTTATTTAGCGTGACGTTTGTAACAAATTCTCCAATAAAATGTATTTTTTCTCCCGTCACTGACCTCGCGATTTTATTTGTTTTCATTAAAGTTGGTTTCCCCAACTTCTTCCACGTATTCAAATTTATGATAGATAGGTCGGAACCAGTGTCGAGTTGCGTTTTTATTTTTTTATTACTTATTTCGACGGTAACAAATTTTCTGGTTATTCTGTCGTTCACTTTGTCGGACTTTAATTTTCTTATTTTATTGTCTTTATTTTTTGACCTGCAGTGCGAGCTTTTATGACCCACTCTTTCACAGTTGAAACATTTTTTATTCCTAAAATTGCAATATCTGTACCCGTGAAGTTCACCGCAAGCAAAACATGGCTTCGGGAGTTTTTGTTTATTTTTCTCTGGTATTTCGCTTTTTGTTTGATAATCCGCAATTTTAGAATTCTTTTTGGTAGACTGACTTTCTTTTTTGTAGCGTATTTTCCTTACATGCGAAACGCCAGACTGTTCTATCTTTTTCGAGTCTTTCTTTACGCTAACATATCTTGTGCAGTCTTCTGCCAAACTCTGTATCATAATACTTTGTTGGTTTTCTAATTTTTAAAGTACCAATTTCCTCAATTCTGCGTCACTTTCTGATACTAGTCCTTGAACAAATACTAAGCACTCAAAGTTCTCAGCGCTTAACTCTGCTAGCTTGAATTCTTCACAATGCTTATTCACATTGGCTGCATACGTTATATAGTCTTGTTCTTCATCTTTCATCAGATTCAAACATTTCCACCTCTTGTGAAACAAAGATGTCTTTTTATTAAATAATTCACTTAATATATTTACTGCCTCGGTAAAAGTCAACTCGCTAGTTTTTTTTGGTAAAATGTAGTTTACCAATTTGTTATGCTCAGCAGTTCCTAACTTGCTTAAAAGAAGTCTAACCTTCTTTCCTTCAGACCACGTGTGGCAGTCCTCATTATACATGTCCATATATTTTTTATAATACTCTTCAAAAGTTATCTCTTTGTCTGGACTGTACATGAATATTTCAATTGAATTCCATATTGTATTCTCTGGGAAAGAATCATTTTGTAAATTTTTCTCTTTCCTCTTCTCAGTTATTTCCAGAATTTTGTTTTGAAACTTCTTATGCATCAGTTCCATTTCTCATTGAAACTGCATCTGTCTATTAAAAGTTTCCTCCTGTAGTTGCATCTGGAATGTTCTCTGTTGCTCTAATATTATTGTTCCGTCTGAAACTTAAAAATTCCTAGAATATATTTTTGCATTCATCCATCTTCGCAAAAAGTTTACACAATGCTTAAATATTGTAAGGGGGGGGGGGGCCAAAACGAATTTGTAATTTGTGACCTATTTGAGCAAACTGTCTTATCGAGAAACAAAAAAATTTTCTCTCAGTTGAGAATACGACTGATTTTTTTTGTTACTAAGTTGACGTCTTGTCTTTGTAAAAACGTTTCCAAGTTTGTTTTTTTTTTTAAATGCGAATCCGAGATGTTGTGGCCGAAAATTTGATGAGCAAATTTTTTTCTTTTTCCTCCGTATGATACTTCAATGTCCAACATCGACTGACTCGCTCAACTCCACTGAGCCCAACTGGTGACCGCTACTACTACTACTTATTGTGTGTGGGAGAGTCTATTACAATAGAATAGGTAATGTTCTAGTATAACACTAATTCACAGCTATTTTGAACAAAGATAACATTACAACAATTTCATACCTAGTTTGATAATTGTTGCTAATACAGATCCAACTATTTATAAATTAAACTCCTATAAAATAATACAAACCGGTTTTATTCTTTTTAATTTGGTTATTTGTTGTTGGAAACAATCTTGTTTTGTTTACTCTCTTTAAATATTAAAACATTAGAAATAAAACAATCGGTTTAAGTTTTTAGTTAATGAATAGTGACACAGAGTAGTAAATGAAAACGGACCAGTTTATTTAGAACTTGAAATTACAGGATAAGTGAAATGTCATTGTTTGTCAGAACCAGAGAATAAGACAGAGCTAAATTTAAGCTTTGTTTTGATACAAGTTTTGGCAATGCTTAAAGAAAATCATGAAAATATGTAAAATCGACAGCAGGACAGGCCACAAAGACTCTGGGTGCTCTTCACCGACTGAACTGTCATTCTGTCATGTTACCTGTGGGAACCCTTACAGTTTCTCATGGGAAATGACAAGTTGGGAATGCTACCACATCAACCATAATCTGTTCCTGTTGTGTTGCAACTAGTGTTATGTTTACCTGTTAATTTTGATATCTGACATGCCTGTGGTAATCCTTTTAGCTGGAAACTAATATAATCACAAGTTTGTTCTTATAAGAAACAACTATTCATTATTGGAACTTACTATACAATTCCATCTTCTAGCAAATGCTAATTTCTACTCAAGGGCTCCTTCTCTTTTAGGCCTTCTACTTTGAATGGTCAGTTTAATACTGAAAGTGACTTCCTTTTCTCTATTATTTGCTTCCTTTTTAACTCGGCTCTAATTCTGGCAAAAATACTTCTGTATCTCTAACAGCCAGAGAACAAAATGAACTTTACTGACTGCCTGAGGTGACTCAGTCCCAGTTCTTGTGGGTGTAGACCTTTATGTTTATAAAGTCTTTGGATACTGGAATTGTCATAGGCCTTTTCTTCAGACAAAGAAGATACTCTTGATAAAAGCCAGATACTCTTAATTCGAGAAACTAATAAATATATTTATTTTCTGAAGTAAAGTTGAGTGATGAGAAATACATGTGATTGGGGTAAATAAATAAAAATATTTGAATAATTTTTACTCACTCCATCATTGAAATATTCTGTCATGTACACACCCTTTTAAATTATGAAATCTGGGTTTTGACTCTCACCAATTCTAATTTTAAGCCTTAATCAAGCATTTTTTTAACATGTTCTTATTAACCATTTCATTTGGTTTCTTTTTCCATTATAGTTTTCTCAACTTTCTGTATCTCCATAATTAATTTTTTATTTCTTAACTATATATTATCATTTTTACCAATTTAAAAGCAAACTGCTTTTTCAAAAACTCTGAATTATGACGTCATGCTTAGAACAATAAAATGGTCACTATATTTGTTATATTTTTCTTTTGAGATTTGAATATGGCATAACTATATATATGTTTTAACTATTACTGATGAATATGCAGATAAATTTTAATTTTAGTGTATTAATATCATGAGTTAATATTTTTTTATCACCTATTTTTTTTTTTTTTTTTTCTTAAACAAGAAGCCCAAACAAGTTAGTGTGGAATTATGATCATAACATGGAAAAATCAATATAATATGTTATTTGGAGAGAGGTTGGCACAATCAGGTAAACCATATTATCTCTAGAAATATGACAAATCCAATATTGTACCCTGATAAATTACTGGGTTATGGGGTAATTTGAATTCTTCCTTTTGAATAAATGGAAAAAAGTGATGCAGAGCTACATAATTTTTCTTTTAATTATAGATTATTCTAATTTAGCTATAATGATTTAATTCTTGTTGCATTTACACTGCTTCATAACAAACTTCTCAGTTTTATATTATTTATAAGCTTTTCCTTTTTCAGTTCTATTGGCATTATCATTTTTTTAAATCCCATTTTCCAGTCATCTGTAGAATTTTTAATTACCAAATCAATCATAATGTATGTTATTTGTTATTTTAGCATATGTTGTATCGTACTTTGGGATCTTGTCTTGTATTGGCTGACCCACATTCAGAACAAAGATTACCCATTCTTAATGAAGTATGGAAAAGTATAATGAAGTTGAAAAACCCTGGAGTAAGTAATGAATCTTTCTTATTTTTGTTTTGAAAAATTAAACTTCATTTGAAGTGATTAAAAGAATATTTTAGTCAGTTAACACGGAAATTGCATTAATTTTGATAAAGGTTGCTATGATACAGTTCATTTTTATTAAATAACATGATTCTAACATTTATTTTTAGATGTTTTACATTTGTACTTTTTTTTTTATTGTAACATGTCTTCAGTTGATAATGTAATGTTTTTTAGGTATAATTTTCATAAAATCAGGTTTTAAAAATGTTATCTGATTCTTAATATTTAGTCTTTACCCTGATAGAAAAATATTTTTTGGATTATTAAAAATTTCAGTGGTTATTTTTGTTCTTTATTTAAATTTTCTTTACTCCACAAAAATAATGACAAAATAAAAATTCCTCATTAAGATTTCTTTTATTCTATTTCTTGTTGGAATTATTCCTGATTATACATTTTCATTTGATATGGAAATCAATAGAAAGTTTTTTTTATTCTGGTCTGTGAGTCACTCTAGAAATTATTTTTAAATGAGAGAAACTCTTCCCAAAATTAACAAACATTACAATTTTGCAAGGAGAGCTTCTCGGCATCCTCTCATGATTCATAAAGAAAAAATCGGCCTTTTACTGTTATTATTTATTGACTTGAGAATAACGTGTGATAAAAAGAAACACCAGAAAAGAAAGACTATTCACTAATTAATTTCAAGTTGGGTTTGTTACAGTTATTTATATGCCTTTGAGGAAAGGTATGAATCCATCTCCCACCAAAGATGGGCTAAATAGTAGGACTTGTATCTGGAAAAATCATCAGAACCTGAGAGTATGACAGGTAAATCACAGAGTTAAACTTTAGCTTTGTTATTCTGGAAAAAAATTGGTATTCACTTGCAAAAAAAAAAAAATATTCTAACAATCCAAAATATGTTTCAGCTTTAAAAAAGGGTTAAGACATAAAAAGCAAATCAATCAATCACTCTCTGAATACAACAATCTTAATCTCTTCAAATTAAGGGTCAATCATTATTTATACTCCTTATCCTAACAATCTTCATTTCCAACCATCTCCTCTTGTATTCTTATCACACAGTTCATTCAGTAATCCTCTACCTTGAGTGGCCCTCGAGCATTATATTGAGTGAACACTAGCATTTTAAAAAATGATATCAAGATTTTATTGTTCTTTTTGACCTCAACAAATCTGTCTAAACTAGACTGTCACCAACAGAAATGAGGCCCCATTATCAGATAGTGGTTGCATCTGTATGGTTTTGAAATTAGCACATTGTGATGGAAAACCAATCAAGTCGGGTGGTATCATGAAAAATCATTATTCTAAAAAAAAAAAAATGTTAATGCAATATTTACTTGCAAGAAAATAATTTTTTACAATCCAAAATATGTTTCAGCTTTAAATAACTCTCAAAGAGTTAAGACATAAAGAACAAAAATCCCCAATCATAATTAATAATAACAAGACTTCCTCTAAGAAATTCCTCTGCTATTAGTATAAATAATAATCTCTACAGAGATGTAACTGCAATCAAAGAAGGAAGGAATATAACTTTATTTGATAGACATCTACCAGTACAGAGTTTGTAGTGAAATTGGTAATGTCATTGTGATGGAAGGGGACATACTCCCAGGAATAAGAGATGCAGTTTTGAATCTCACCAGAAGCTTATTCTATATTAGCAAGCCACAATATTTATTTGATGGTTGTAAAGCAAAAATCTGAGAATTTTTATAAAAACAAAAAAAATATGATGAAAGACTAATTAAAAATGAATAATGACTGTTTTATCTAATAAATTCATAGTCTTTTAAACTTAGTGCTGTTTAAGGAATTTTAAAATAATCTAACTATAATTTGTAACTCCTGAGATGAAAGTGTATTGTTTACTCGTACTGTAAAAAATAACATTTTATTAAATCCTTATTATTATTTTCCCATATGAGTCAGTCTTTAGCTCCTTTGTACTAAGGACCTTTATTTAGAGATAATATGATGAACAATATACAGATACATTTAGCATATTATATAATCGCATTAATTATATTTTCTTTGTGATAGGATTATATTGGCTGTGCTGAAATTTGGATAGAATATGTGGCTAAACATTTTGGGGTAAGTTGTCTCCCTTGGTGCGTAATTTTGTTTGTCATATGCAACATCTTAAGTATTTATGAAGTTATTTTAAACGCTTTTATTTAATAAAGTCTCTCTCTCTCTCTTTTTCTTTCTCTCTTTTCCTTTCTTTCTCTCTTTTCCTTTCTTTCTCTCTTTTCCTTTCTTTCTCTCTTTTCTTTTCTTTCTCTCTTTTCTTTTCTTTCTCTCTTTTCCTTTCTTTCTCTCTTTTCCTTTCTTTCTCTCTTTTCCTTTCTTTCTCTCTTTTCCTTTCTTTCTCTCTTTTTCCTTTCTTTCTCTCTTTCCTTTCTTTCTCTTTTTTCCTTTCTTTCTTTCCTTTCTTTCTCTTTTTCCTTTCTTTCTCTCTTTTCCTTTCTTTCTCTTTTTCCTTTCTTTCTCTTTTTCCTTTCTTTCTCTTTCCTTTCTTTCTCTTTTTCCTTTCTTTCTCTTTTTCCTTTCTTTCTCTTTTTCCTTTCTTTCTCTTTTCCTTTCTTTCTCTTTTCCTTTCTTTCTCTCTTTTCTTTTTTTTTTTTTTTTTTTTTTTACAGTAAATGTAAATAATTTAATCTGTGCATAAAAAACAACTTTGTCTTTGTTTTCCAGAAAAGAGAAATAAACACTGTCCTTGGTGATATGATCAAACACATGTCACCAGACAGAGTGTACGAAGATTATTATCCTCAATTGCTGTCAGTTGTTTCTAAAATACTGTCCCACATGCACAACTTCTCCACACTTTTTGCATTGGTAAGTTACAAGAATCAATGTCTTCCTATATACTTATGTCAAGTTTTGTATCAGTTAAGCAGGCACAGTGGAGTGATGGATAGTGGTTTGGACTGAGGAATTGGATAGCAGAGTTTGAATTCCACTCAAGTCTGTTACATTCACTTATGTGCAAATAACTTTGGAAAAGGTATAAAAACATCTCTTCTCTCCCCAACTATGTGCAAATAGCATGACAGACTGGGTTCTATAGACTTGGATGGTAACCAGTCTATAAGGATAACTCTGAATATGAGCCTTTCAACTATAGGCTAAATAGCGTAGTGAGTATGTATGGCTATATCCCTGAAGACATAGTCAGTCAAGGTGGGGTTCCTCCAAAACAAGTGAGAAGGCCCCGGATTTGAAATTGTATTGGTTATATGATAATTATGATTATTTTAACTGACTTATACAATTATTTCTTAATCGAGTTTCTTCAAAAGTTTTTTTTATCCCTGCAATGAAAACTAATGGAACTTTAAGATTTTTTTTCTTTGGTTTGAACTGATTTCATAAGCCATTATGAAAGATGTTTTTTATACTTCTTTTTATTGTTAAGAAGGATGCATTGTGTTTCTTTGGTTTTTGAGTATCATGTTTTCATGTGTCAACATTGTAGTGACTTATCTTTTAGTTGTGAAATATATTTAAGGTTTGATCTGAAATTAAATTTTAATACCAATGGGTTGAGTGTGTGTGTATTTTCCCAAACAAAAATCAAAACACTAAGAAAGTATAAAAGTACCAGTAATACATTTATATAATAAAAAAAAAATTACCAACAATACATTTTTTACTCAAATTGATGATATGGCATACAATGTCAAAACAAATTTCTCTAATTTCATTTTTTGTAAGGAGAAATAAGTTTTCAATTCTCAATCAATTTTGAAAGATCATTTGTTTGGTTAAAGCATGCAGCTCAGTAATTATAATCATGAAATAATGTCATTCTCTTGAAGTTTTAATTTTCATATTTAGATTTTGGCATTAAATAACCTACCAAGATGTTGATATGCTGCTAAATAAAAATAAGCAGCTAATCACCCACATTTCCACCATTGTCAATTTCATTTTCATTTTCAAGGAGGAAATTACACTCAACTTTTTCTCAAGAATTGCTACCTTTATGGAACAAACTTCCACATGAATACTTCCTTGAATACTATAATCTAAACCTCTCCAAGTCAAGGAACAGTTACTATCTATCCTCGTTCTAATCTTTACTTCCTTCTACCTCCTCTTATATTTATATCATGCACATAATTCAATAACCCTCTATCATGAGTAACTCTTGAGCCTTGTATTGGATTGAATATTAATATAAAAAAAACCTGGTCTCTCTACTTGGTAATGAGATATTTCATTATGCTTACATGAGGTATCAATGCTTTGTATTGCCATAACAAAAGAATATAACATTACTAATTAATGAGACCAGGTTCTTGATGAATTGCTTTTTAATTTATTTTTTTATTTTTTTTTTTTTTGTTAGCCTTTTTTAGATATTTTTACTTTTAATGACTTAAAAAAACAGGAAAATGTATTTGAGTAGAGTTTTAAAATCCATGGTTCAAAACATCCATTTATACCAACCTGATATTGTAGTTGAGCCAGGGTCACCATCTAAAAGTACCATTTGAATTTAACATTACTCATTTTAACTCAGTTGTTGCATGATGACCTATGAATTTTATTTCATGTATTTTTGTATAAAATATTGTCATTTAATGAGTTCATTGAATAAAGGACTCATGAGAATGCAGCTATGTTTATTTTTTTTAATGTATGATTTTTCTTTTCTTAGGAAAAGTTTTTACCCTTTCTTGATATGTTCCAACGAGAATCTGTGAAGGTGGAAGCTTGTAAATCAATTATGGAAGCCTTCATCAAGTAAGCAGATTTCATTTCAAATGAGCAAGTTGCTATTTGTATAAACCCATTAACTGTAAATGATGGGAATTTCCATCAGTGTAGTTTTCTGGCTTCATTGTAAATGGCAGAAAGCAGTTAACTGACTCATGATATCTTACTTAAAATACCTCTAAATATATATATATATATATATATATATATATATATATATATATATATATTATATTATAAATTAACTGATTTAAAATATGGTTTCTTCACTACACAGTAATAACCATGTTTCAAAAACCAAAGCTAAAAACTTCAAATTTAATTATATAATTAAATTAAAAGCATTAGTTCTGTTTCATCTTGAAGTGAATTTTGAATTCTGACATCCGTTAAACACATGTTGTCTGGGTTTTTTTTTTTTATTATTAATGACAAAAAGTTTTTTGACATTTTTTTCGTTTAATTCGTACTTGTATACTTAAAGATTCTTTCTAAATGGGGTGTCTGGGTTAGAATACATTATATTTAACTACAATTTTAAAATATTTTTACTCCTAATTACTAATAGACGATATTTCTTTTTAAATCAAGTAAATGTAATAGAATTACTTAAATTATTTAAAAATTATTTTTTCATGATATATAAGTATGTATATTACCAGCTCCCTTTTTTTTTCTTTTTTGAATTTTATTTTATTTTATTTTTAAATATTATTTAAGAAAAATTTTTGATAATGATGGCAAAGAATAACTATTTCATTACTTTGATTCAGTAAATTTTTTTTTTTTATAAACTTAGTAATATATAGTTTCTCATGTATGCACAAAGGACATGGGTCATTTAATGACCTACATATTCTAACTTTTCTTATTAATTTCCATTTTACTGTAGGTGTTTTATTGGTTTCTTTTAAGTGTCAGAAATATTTCAAAAGGTATGTCTGATTTCGGTATTTATTCATCCTAAATGAAGTGAACCTCTTTTTGAACTCATGGCTTGTGCAACCTATATAGATTTTTATGTTTTTGGGATTCTCAATAGATGAGATATTGCATTGGTATACTAATGATTCTGTGCGACATTTATTTTGTAGAGGATAGTTATGAGGATTTCTGCAGTTACATAATTTTTATTTATCTTCATCTCTTTTTATATTGTCTAAATTTCTTTGGTTTTGGTCTAAGCATTTATTGAAGATATTAGCATTATGTTTCTTAATTTTTTCTAAGTTTTCCGTACAGCTGTAACTTAATTTTAGTGTATTTTTATTGAAAATAATACTTAGTTTACTATCTCTAGGAAAGTGCTTAATGATTAATGCAAGGAATTTTTGTCCTAATTTGTTCTTTACCATTTGGTTGTATGGGGTGTATACCAAATTATTTTTCTACTTCTGTTTTTTTTATGCTTTCCATTTTCCTTTTTAATATAAGTTAGTTTTGGGCTTTTGTAGCCACTATCTTTTAGAGCTTTATTATAGAAATTAATATGTTCATAGAAAATCTTCTCACTTGCTAAACTTGTACTTATTCTTTTTTTCAATAGATAAAGGTATATGCTTAATTAGGTACCACCACGAGATCGCTAAAAAAAGAGCATAGCATGATGAAAAAGACGCCAAACTTGACAAAAACAAAATTTTATCGTCTAAATGTTTGTTATTATTAAGAGGAAAGGTCAAAGTATTTTTGGGGTATTTTTTTCCATTTTTTAATCGTTCCTAGCACGTCCGAAATTTTCGTTAAAAATCTAGTTTTTTTGAGTCAGCAAAATTGACCATTTTTTCCATTTTAAAAAAACTGAAAATCTGACTTTGAAATTTTTTTAAATATCAATTATCATTTTTTCAAAACTTATTTTAAGAAAATCAGAAATTATAATGTTTATTTAAAATATTTTGAACCAAACTTAACTTAGCTTTTTGTGCCAAAAAGATGTAATTTGAAAATAAAACAAAGCAGGTCATAAACTTTATAAATCTTGACATGTGATGAATGATATATTTACTTATTCCATGAGGCTAATTTGTTCTACGGAAGGAGAAAAGTGAAATAATTTACATTTACGTGAACAAATTATTTACCCATTTGTTTTTAACCTAAAACTTTCAGCGGTCTAATTTTTTTTTTTTTTTTTGTACTTAGCTTTCACCTTTACGTTTATGATGCTTTATGGGAAATATATTGTAAAGAAATTAAAATAAAACTGTTAAGAGTGACATTAAATTTCATATTTCTTAAGAAAGGTATCTAATTAATTTATAGGTACCTTTCTCATGAAATTTTATCAGAATTGTACATAAAATACTATAATTTTATGTACATTTATTACATTCTACTGTTATTTATATTTGCATTCATTTTATTATTAATTTTGATATTTCAGTTATGGAAAAATGTCGTAACTGAGATTAATATAAAAATAAGATCATATAAATTTCATAAGATGATACTGATACTTGTAGGTACCCTTCTCAGTTGAAATTGAAAAATCAAATTAACTTCTCCACAATGTGTTTCAAAAAAGTAAAGGCCTTAACAGCGGAGAACAATGTTTAACTCAAATAA
The DNA here is from genome assembly GCA_903632075.3 of Acanthosepion pharaonis. Taxonomy (NCBI): domain Eukaryota; kingdom Metazoa; phylum Mollusca; class Cephalopoda; order Sepiida; family Sepiidae; genus Acanthosepion; species Acanthosepion pharaonis. The sequence goes on along the minus strand of CAHIKZ030000437.1, from coordinate 8,525 downwards.
CATAACTTAATTATATTCTGGTTGGTCTTCCGTATTTTATAATTACAGCTCGATTATAAGCACAAAATTACATTTCTTAATTACTGGGTATCTTCTGATTAGTCAAAATGATACAATTTACAACGCACTAAAAAAAGATCTATCTCATAAGGACACTTAGGAAACCCGATGCGGCTTTTAACTAATTTTATAATATTTTAACAACTTAAATGTAAAATCTATTATAATTAATGAAATAAAAAATAATTGTATTAAAAATTCATTTTTCATCGAAAAAATTTTTTTGCTTTTAGAAAATATTGTCCATATTCATAAAAACAACTAAAAGCATTTGAAATTAAATAATATCTTTGTTTTATTGAGTTTTGTATGTTACAATTCAGAGCTGATTTTCAGATACTGCGTATCCAATTAAAAACAAAAAAAAACATGATTTGCATTCCTCAAAGCCCTGTGCTTTTAATTATTGTAATCACTAAAACCGATGCGATCGAATTTCTAGCGTTTTCATGAAATTAGTTATGGGGGGGGTAATAAATATTTTAAAAAAATATTTCTACCATGACTTTCATAAAAAAAGCATATTTCTAATAATTTCAATCATCTGTGAATAGTTCCTGAAAGTTTCATTAACATCCGATAATTATTTCTATTTTTTCACGATTTTTCAAATTAATGTGTATCATACCAAAAAAACGTGCTAAAAATTGTCTATGTTATTTACTAGTTCCGCTGATACAAATAGAAAAAAAGATTTTTTAATCAAAATTTAGAATGTTCTAAAAAGGAAATTTTTTTAAAAATAATTAAAAAAAACTTTGGTCTTTCCTCTTAATAATAACATAAGCATTTAGACAATAAAATTTTGTTTTCAGCAAGGTTGGCGTCTTTTTCATCAAGCTATGCTCTTTTTTTAGTGATTTCGTGGAGGTACCTATGCTTAATTATAGATGGAGGATGATGAGATTTAGGGTGTATATATAAAGGATTGGTATTGAGTTTTTTATAAGGTATGTATACATTTTTCATTAAATCTAATGTTATATCAAGGAAGTTAACTTGTTTTAATTTAGTGCTTACCGTAATTTTTAAGTTCAGGCTTTTAACTTCTTTATATAATATCTTATATGATATTTTATCGATTTTTAAGTTAGTAGAGTTCTTTATAACCATAAGTCCATCGTCTCTGTATAAACCAGTGTCAGTTATATTAATTTCATGGTACGCTGTGAGATTGTATAATATAAAAAGACCTATATGGTCAGAAGACTCAGCTGAGTCTAGTGATCCCATTGTGATGTCAAAGTGGTCATAAGAATTTTTTATCCATTGCTCACCTTTATGTATCAGTACCGATTCTTTTTTTTTTTTTTTTTAATAATGCTCTTTTCTTCTGTAATATTTGTGTACTGGGTAGCAAAGTTCAACACATTCATGAACAGTTCTTTAGATATTGATTGATAATAATTTTCAATATCAAACTGTCTAAATGATTGGATTTCTCTGTATCCTTGGAAACAGGAAATTATGAATTTATATGTGCGTTTAAAACTCAGTAAATTTAAAAATAAGTTCATCCTAAATTCGCTTGAAGATGAAACAAAACTAATGCTTTTAATTTAATTATATAATTAAATTTGAAGATTTTAGCTTTGGTTTTTGAAACATGGTTATTACTGTGTAGCGAAGAAACCATATTTTAAATCAGTTAATTTATAATATTTATGCTCTGTAAATTTACATTGAGCACTGTTTTGTAAAAATAAATATTAGTAAGAACACCGGATTATATATATATATATATCTTACTGTTCTTTCTTTTTTTTTCTATATATATATATATATATATATATATATATATATATATATATATATATATATATATATATATTTGTGTAAAATTCAGATATAAATAAAAAAAATATTTGTAAAAAAGACTATGAATAAAGACAAAAGAAAATTGTTTTTTTTTTTTTTTTTTTTTTTTTTTGGGTGACAAATATTTATAAGCAGAAGTAAGAATATCCTTAGGTTTTCAAAATTTTGAAATTTAAGAACACACCTAGATAAAACATTTTGAAAACCTAACAGTCTTCTGTTTATAAATATCTATTATAAAATAAAATCCATCAGAGGACAAAACATGTTGGTAAAGGAAATTTTTCCATTTGTCTTTATTCATGCACACACACATTATTTTCATGCACCACATGTAACAACTATTATAGGACTGAGGTAGTAGCATTTCAAGGTTTATCACTGACATATTTGTTAAATATTTTAAAAGTAAAAGAAATTTTTGTGTGAGAATAGAACTTCATAGAATGTTTAACATTTCTTTTGCAGATATCAAATAGAGCCAACCGATGATCCTGTAATTATTAATACAATGATGTTTCTCAGCAAAACAATTCATGATTCTGTCAAGTAAGTGAAACATTTATCATGCACAAAACATTAACATTTAATATATATGAAAAAATAATGTATGCAAGACTTTATTTAAAATAATTCTTATCTGTGATGGGAATTCTTTCCGATAGATGATTGAAGAGAATTTCCTTATATAGTATAGAAAAGTTTGTTTTCTGTACATGACCAAATAACACTGACTGTAATTTCATATGCCTACTTATTGGACCTAGGTTTTTAAAATATTTGTTCTTTGTGGCAACTTTTTGAGGGCTCTTCCTCTTTTTATATGGAAATATCTTTTTTAGTAGCTACTAGCTGAGGTACCTGGCTTTGCCTGGGTGTACATGGCTGCACTTGTATAACCACACTCCCTGTATAGAAATATTTTCCTTGGTGTACATGGCTGCACTTGTATAACCACACTCCCTGTATAGAAATATTTGCCTGGGTGTACATGGCTGCACTTGTATAACCACACTCCCTGTATAGAAATATTTGCCTGCGTTCTCACTTGCATACATCATCCATTGGTATACCTTTTTACATATCTATAAAACCTTCTTGTGTGGTTGTTGTTCAGGGTTAAATTGTTTTTAGATATTCAGTAAATTTCCTATGGCTGTAATAACTTTCAAATAGTATGGCATTGTTCACAAATCTAATCAAACAAAAACAAGGATGAAGCATCAGAGCTTGATTCAAGTGCAAATGCATGAACACCCCTACCCCTTTTTCTTTGCTGGGATTAATAAGAGGTTCTTTGAGAAGTTTTCCCTTTTAATGCTTCAATAATCCTGTGAAGAAACTATTGACAAAAAAGTTTGTTGCAGATTTTGTCCACTTAACTGAATTAATCTAAACCAAACATTTGTCTGTAATATGTAATTTACATGGCAAATTTGGAAAACATCACATGAAAAACCAGTGTGTTATGGCCTGAAAAACAAGGTTTTTGAAGAGTTTTTTGATTTTTTTTTTTTTTTTTTTTTTTTCAAAGTTTTTTTTGTGTTTTTTATTTTATTTTACACAGGGAAATGAGCAGAGCTAAAACCACACTTATTTCTTGCACAATGCCAATGTTTTTGCGACATGTTTGAAGAAAATCAGATGAAAAATGAAATTATTCAATTTATTCAAGTAGTACAAAATAACCAATTTTTTTTTCAGTTTTTTTGTGTGTGTGTGTGTGTGGCCAATGTTGCAGAAAACTATCAAGCCCTCTATATAAACCTTGTAACATGAGCTATGTTTTGTATTTTATTGATTTTTCTGCCAAACCTAAGGGGCCTGGAGATTAAAAAGTTGACCTTAACCCTCTTTGATAAATTTGCAACATGTATGTAAGATTTCATTGAAAGCTGTCAAGAAGTGTGGATAGCATACATATACACACACACACACACACACACACACACACACCTTCTGTTTTATAGATATAGATTATCAATAATACATTTTATCTGTAGTTCAAGGCATACAACTCTGTTCAAAATATTTAGATTTCAGTATTAAATAACCCAGAGGTTGATATGTTGCTAAATGAAATCGGCTAAACAACCAACTTGAAAGAAGTCTTTCATGACATTAGTCTATATAATATCCTGCCATTTCTTAAATCAAACTGTATTCTAAAATATAACTTCAACAAAACAATATAAAACACACATATCACTGCCTCTAGTAATTATGTCCACACAAACCTGTATATGCACTAAAATATCACATCTACCACAAAAAATATGTGCTAGATGTGATATATACATGGTAGATTCTACTTTGTATATATAATAGTTTTATTACTTCAAAGCTCCCAAGAAAATTTTTAATTTCTGCATTAAATGGCCTTTAACAAGTTGACATGAACAAACAAATCAAAGTATGTAAGATAATTACTTGGGTGAATGATTTTTATAGAGTATAGCAGCTATACCCAGCAGGTCGATCAGTAAAAGTGTTCAATTAGAATGGAACAAAAACAGCATCATGTTTAGATGTAACAGTCTATCTTTTTCAATTACTTTAAAGTACTTTCATTAAAAAACATTTTGAATTAATGCAGTTACTGATATAACAGAAGTAGTCTGTATTTATTCAATCAAAGTTAGCTGAGGACATGAAGGGGTAAAACTGGCAACATGAAGACCCACTTCAGACCACAATTATTTTGGAGTTTTTGAAATTCAATTTGTCAGTGTGCTACCAGGGATATAAAAGAGGATACATTTATAAAGCAATTGTTAACATAGATGTAAATTGGTTGAAAGATCAACGAAAAATCAGAAAAGAAACCAGTAAAAATCACCATTTTTTTTTTTTTTTTTTTTTTTTTTTTGCTATTTAAGCAGGTTTTCACAATATAGGTGGACTTTCTAGTTAAAGCAACTTATTGTTGGCTACAATTGAATGAAGTTTGTATTAGATTGCTTGACAATTGGGGGAGTTTTTATTTTTAAAATATTGGTTGAAAGATCGATGAAATATAAGAAACCAGTAAAAATTGCCCTTTTTTTTCTTTTTCTTTTTTCTTTTTCTTTTTTCTTTTTCTTTTTTTTTTTTTTTCTTTTTTTTTTTTTTTTTTTTTTTTTTTTTTTTTTTTTTTTTTTTTTTTTTTTTGCTATTTAAGCAGGTTTTCACAATTTAGCTGGACTCAGTTATCAAGTTAAATAACTGTTAAACAATCAACTTATTGTTGGCTACAATTGAGTGAATTTGGTATTACATTGCTTGAAAATTAAGGTAGATTTTAGTTAAAAAAATTTTTGTTGAAATCAATTTTTCATTTTTCTAAATGCAGTAGCATAAAAAATAAAATAAGGTATCATTAAGCTTGTCATGGTGTAAGTAACCTACATGCCGAGTTTGAACAAAATTGGAGGAAAAATGTTGAACTTATTGATTTTTTAAAAAAAAATTTTTTACACAAAGAACCTCTCTCTTACGTAGTACAAGTATGTGCCAAGTTTGGTCAAAATCGGTTGGATGGATCTCAAGTGAAAAGGTATCATACACAGACATCCTCTGTTTATTTATATATATATATATATATATATATATATATATATATATATATAAACTGTTAGTAATCATTTGGTATAAGACCCCAATTTCTTTTTTTATTCTTGTCCCGATAGTAAAAATACTTTTGGGATTTGAAAAAGCAACTTTATTGAACAATTTTTTTTTTTTCTACATTTTTTCATTTTCTTACTTTTTATGCTCATTCTTTATTGGAAACTTACCAGGGTTGCATGAATTTTATTTTGATTTTCTTTTTTTAAATTGGTAAACCATAGTTACTGTACAGGGTGGTCCAAAAGACTTGTCACACCCACCCCCAAGCTTCAGAGGAGCTGGTTTGTTGAATCTTGCAGTAAAGTCATTTCACACATCCTCCATGCTCTTGCAGTAAAGTCATTTCACACATCCTCCATGCTCTTGCCAGAATACACACAATCATATGTTCATACACGTTCAAGCAGCCTCTCTTCCAAACAGTAGGAGCTTGTGTCATCCATCTGAAATGGAAAATTATATTATGTAGGAGTAGACAAGACTTTCTGACCACCCTGTAGATGGCATCAAAATTAAACCTTAATAGACAGCAAAAATAGACATTTCTTGAATTCTACATTTCATTTGTCCAACCTTGAAGAGGAGCAAATCTAATTATGCTTTGTTTTATTAAGCAGACTAGTGCATCATCAAAATAAAGGAACCCTTTTTCTGTTGTAACTCCTCTTAAGCTCTTACCCTAGTAATTCTGAGTGTACTTCATATTTAATTCTTTTTGTTGATGTTTTGAAAATTAACCTTTCTAAATATATCTTGATTCTTTTTTTAATGAACCAGTATTTTTAACTTTTGATATTTATTAAACTATATTTAAATCTTTCTTTCTTTTAAGTGCCTTGACTTTGGATGATGAAAAGCGAGCAATCAGTAACCTGATTATTGGCTTTCTTCGCAAAGTCTCCTTTGATCATGACTTTGAACAGCAACTCAGTTTCTATGTTGAAGCAAGGGCTGCCTTCAGTAACCTTGATACTGTCCTGGTGTTTCTTATTCATGTGAGTCAAATTTTTCTTTTTTTAAGATAATTTTCTTTATTTACAACTTTATTTAAATTGGCATTTTTTTTATTTATTTTTTTTTTTTTTTTTTTTTTGTAGAAAAATTATTCTAATTTATATGAATGAAAAAAATATTTAAAATAATTTTGGCATATTTTCCAAGAAAATATTTAATCAAATTGTGAATTATTTTTTACCTTTTCATTGGTAAGACAGCCTAGAAATTTTAGAACAATGAAGGTCTTATCTGATTCAAAATAGATATCAGTGGTCATTGTTGAATTTTGACTGCTCTTTTTATCAAGTATCCATTATGATTACAAAAGAACTAGTTCCAAAAATTTATTAAACCAAAACAATGATATTGATTATGGTGATACAGTCTGATAGAGAAACTATTGCAGTTCATTACAGCAACATAATACATATGTTTCGCATGCTCGATGGAAGCATCAGGTTTTCCATTGTCAGTAACCATTCAGCAAGCAGTAAGGCAAATTGTTTTCAGATGCTGCCATTGAAAAGGCTTTTCTCTGAATGAATTAAAATAAATTTTGTTACTCTTATACAATGATTTTTCTTTTAACATGCTTTGGGTAATCACTGCTGACCAGTTTATCAATTTTGGTACAAGAAATTTGAAACAAGATTAAACATAAATGTCCAGGGGTGCCATCAACAACCTAAGAACAAGCTGAGCTTGTAATTCAGACTCAGCACATCAATTTAACTTTTTGTTCTTGAAGGATTGTTTGCTTGGAATAAAACCCCAAAACACCAGCTGATTTTTAAGAAGAAATAATTTAAACATCTGATCAAATAGCCAAACAGATTTTTTTTTTTTTTTTTTTTTTTGTTTGTTAGGTCAAGAAATCCCCCCCACACACACACACGTGTGCGCGCGCGATGGATAAATTGTCGTCTAAATGACACCAAAAAAAAAAAGAAAACAACACTGATATCTCATTTTAACACATACTTACCAAAATTACACAAAAATATCTTGAAATACTAAAGAGTAAATTTATTCAATAAAATCGCCATTGGCTTCAGACAACTTTGAAATCTCCTGCAACTCTTGTGAATGGTCTCCTTGTTTAAGTTGGCTAATGCTGCCATAATCCTTGCTTTCAGTTCATCTTTAGTATTACAAAGAGTTTTGTTGGTCTCTCACTCAACTGTGCCCTACACAGATCAAGGGAGTTGCAGTCTGGGGAGTTAAGTGGCCAGATGTAAGGGGTGATGAGGTCACAGAAATTGTCTAGCAGGCATGACTGGTTTATGCTGCCTGTGTGGTATAGTGCAGTGTCTTGTTGCTATACATAGTGTCTTCCAGCAGTCACTCTCTTCACCCAGGGCAGCATTACCTCCTCAAGGCACTTAATGTAGGCCTCCATGTTGAATCTGAGGCCCTTATGAACAAATTCAGGAGTTCTTTTCTTATCAGAATGATCACAGTGAGTTTTGCAAGCTGTCATAGCTTTTGTAATCACCATTAGACTTGTCCAACTTTATCCAAATCCTCTGCACTGTCCTCAGATTGACATCCCAACACTCTGAAATATTCGTATTGGAGCTTTTGGTGCAAATGCCAAGCAGTACAGCATGTGGTTTCCAAATTTCTGGTGGAGTGAATTGCTTTATGGTGCTTTTTTTCTCACAGATGATGCCCAACTGACCCTACTATACTGTGCAGTCGACAAAAATCAAAAACAAACAATGCACATGTGCAAAATTAAAAATATAAAATGGCGACAATTTAGCTATCGCACTATGTGATGCAGCATTTTTTGAAGAACCTTGTTGATTGTAAATTTTACTAATTTTATTAAGAAAACACTGTTTTTTATTATAAGATTAATAAGTACTTTGATATCTTATTTTTATTTTTTTTCACATGCCAGTCGGTAAACAATCTTGCAATGGCAACTCGTAACATTGTCAAAGGCAACCACACTAGAAAAACCGCTGGATTTGTTCGGGTAAGAAAAAAATCTTCTTTTTTTTTTTTTTTTTTTTTTTTTTTTTTTTGTCATGACT
>CAHIKZ030000436.1:2782500-2792810 GCA_903632075.3 Acanthosepion pharaonis | reverse complement strand
GTATGATAAATGCTAATTTATTCTAGAAAAGAAAAAGGGATAAAAGATGGTCGGACGGTAGAGGTGCAGAAGTTCTTGTGCAGGCATTGAGGGTCGAGGTTGGTGTTGGTAGCTGCCAGGATGATCGTTGTTGAAGTCGATGTTGGTTGTTGCCAGGGATGAGCACTGTTGATGGTTGAAGTTGATTGATGTTGTTGCTTGCTGGCAGGATCATCGTTGTTGGTTGTCAAAGTTGATTGTTGACGGGATGATCGCTGTTGGTTGTTGAAGTTGATTGTTGTCGTTTGCTGGCAGGATCATTGCTGTTGGAGTTGATGTTGGTAGTTGCCAGAAGTGCCACTTGTTGGTTGTTGCCGGGGTGCCAATTGTTTGTCGTTGCCGGGATGCCAACTTGACGTGTTGGGAAGGGGAGAGAGAGAGAGAAAAGTTCCCAACTATCGTCAAGTTGGCAGACAAAAAAAAGGGAGCGTAACTCAATACACAGCCCGGTGATCGGCGTCCTTGACCAACGAAGGCCAAGGGGGCCTGCGTAGCTGACCGTTTCAGTCACTGTCTTGTGACAAGGGAGACCAGCAAGAGAAATTGGATAAGCTAACCGTAAAGTTTCTATAATAAAATCCTAGGAGGTTAGCTAAAGAGAACTAAGGTCTAAAAATGGCTAGTAGTATATTACAACTAGGTTTGTAATATAACCTAACTAAAAAGGGGATTTGCTAGTCCCTCCGACGTGTTAACAGTGTGTAAGAGGCATGAATGAGAGGTCAAGGTCGAAATGACCTGTTCCTCTGCCGGCTCAAGGATAGGAGGAGGAGGTAACTCCGACAGATGTCATTTATCAGTTATCTAATCTCCAAGTTCTAACCGGGTATTGAAATCACACTTTTTGGGTCCTTTGCTGTAACTAACGCCTTCATCCATTGTGCCATGTGTCCTTCAGGAAATCTGTGGCGTGGATTTCTGTCTATTATAAACCTCATGTCTTAGAGAGAGAGAGAGAGAGAGAGAGGGGGAGGGTTGATAGATGGATAGATAGATAGATTAGATAGATAGGTCGATAGATGCTGTATTTAGATACATAGATCAGGTGACAGAATTGCAGTAGCTTTATATATATATATATATAGAGAGAGAGGCGACAAGCTGTTTCATGCTAGACACAATCGAACTGCGTCTAGCATGAAAACAGCAAATCGCTTCTGAGTGTTGAATACAATGTTCACTTTTATATTTATATTTACATAAGCTCTATCTTTGATATTGAGCACTTTTATCCCATAAATAAAGAACACCTTAAAACTAGATTTATTCATATACATATAGTCAGACAGACAGAGAGACAGACAGATAGATAGATAGATAGATAGATAGATAGATAGATACGTAGAAAGTCACATACACATCCAAGCGGATACACATTCACACAGTGAAAGCCAGGCACATGTGGCACCATGCATCCAGGCGATTTGAAAGATATATTTATAGATATATGATTTGCTTTTTTTTTACGGTTTATCAACCATTTGAGGATTATTTAAGGCCGAAATGTATTTTAGGTTTTAAGAATAATTCTTTCTTTTTGCAAGAGGATTGTGGCGCCATGCATTCAGGCGATTTGAAAGAAAGAAAGAGAAAACGAAGAAAGGGAAAAGGAAAAAGTAATACGAGACGGGTCATAGGCGAACACACACACACACGGCTTAAGAGACGGGAATAGGAAAGAAAAGGGTTATTTTTGATAGGTGTCAAATGTCGAAAAGAGTTTCATTACAATGACAATGAGATTGAGTGGGTGAGGAGGTGTTATCTAAACCATTGGTACGAGAAAACATCTAGGCCACCTGCGAACAAGCATTGACCGATTTCCGCTTATCCGCGTAAATGGAATTGTGTTATCAAGAGATGTCACCAAAAAAAAAAATCCACTTGAAAACGTTAGATTTTGATAATTGACAAAACACAGGTGTAGCTTGAAGCCTTAGCTGGGTATGAAAAATTAAAATCCCACACAAGTAGTTTCACTGATTAAGTTTTTTTTCGACAAAACAGACTTTTGCCCTGCGATAATAAAATTTTGTTATCAGACACATGAACCGAAGGAAACTGAAATATTTTTATTTCTGCTTTGGAGACGCCAGACTGGCGGAAAACTTGGAGAAAATTCCTTTCTTAGACCATGTCAGATAATCCAGCCGTCTAGTGCATTACAGATAAGCTGCTTGACAAACGCCACGTGTTGAACAAAGAGTTGTCACATTACCCGTTCATGATAACGGCGATTTGAAAGAAAGAAAAATAGAAAGAGGAGAGATCATTAATTTTTTTTAATTAAGCAAGGTATATTTCTTTTCCAAAACAAAGCCACGGGTTGTTCACGCCCGACTAAGACGTCATTGGCCAAGTGGTGATCACATGACGCACGAAGGAAGAGGAAAGATACCCGACCAAGACCTCATTGGCCGAGAGTGGTCACGTGACGCACGAAGAAAACAGTCAACGCCCCTATTCAGAGTATAAGTATGAGAAGCCGCTACGAAGAAGTGGGGAGGGAAGTTCACGCCCCTCAGAAGCATGGTGAGAAAGTGGGAGTGAGAAAAAAGTTACCAAAAATGGAGAAGAGTGGAAAATCCCTAACCAGAAATAAGAAGGGTGGATATGTATTTAGAATTATCGAGGAACCCCCGACGCCAACAGACCCACCCCGGTTTTGACGGCGTCAATAAAAACGAAGCCCCACCTGACAGAAATCAGTTCGTTCGCCCCTGGCGGTAGAGATGAGTGCCCAGTAGTTCAGACCCTGGCGAGAAGAAGTTCGTTCGACCCAGGCGGGCAGAGAAGAGTTCGTTTGGCCCTGAGTGTCGAGTTCGTTCGACCCTGGCGGGCAGAAGACAGTTAATTCAGACCGGACGGCAGAGATGAGTGCCCAGTGTTGAAGCCGCCTCAAGATAGCTGACCAAGATTCACGCAAAATTTTGGACTCTTCTTCAACCAAGAACAATTAGTTTGGAGAGCGACTTAGAACCAGACCACAGAAATAAGTTTTTCGACATTCGTTCAAAGACACACCGAAACACAAATTTCTTAGAGAGCAGACAACTTGAAGCGTTAAAACTTGTCTAGCGAAAACGACGTGTCACAATCCACAGAACGGGTCGGGAGGTAGATGCAGTGCTATGTACCGAACAACTAGACATAAAAAGTTTGTTACCTTTTTCTTTGATACTTTGAACTTTTTGAGTTTTCATTTTATTTTCTTTTATGCATATTTGTGTGTTATCACCCCCGTTGAACTCAATTTGCATTACGGCCCCAACCCCTGTTTGATCTCGTCTGTCTAAGATCAATTCACAACGTGGGTAGGCAGACTGGAGATCAGTGCAGCTACCCTGGTAACCAGGCGTTGGAAGCAGGTTGGGAACGGCGAGGCTGATATCAAATCTAACCAGATTCCTACCCGCATCACCAAAGGGTTAGAACGTCACGCTTGGAGCAGCGACACCCGGACGAAGACGTCACAATTGGGGCTGTTTAGGGACGTCACATCTGGTGTCGTGACCGGGATAGGACCCTGGAACGACCATGTCACAACTGGCGCCGTGGTAGATCAGGATAGAACGTCACATTTGGCGCTGCGACCGGGGGACGACGTCACATTGGTGCCGTGACCATAGGATGAGAACCTGGGGCAGCCACGTCACGTCACACACACACGTACGCACAAAATAGTTTGATTATTAAAAATAAAAATTGTTTTTCAAGCTAAATTATTAGTAGTATTAGTATTCATATCAGTAATAGTAGCAGTAGTAGTAGTTTAAACGTTTCGTCACGCGTAAAAGTCTTTGAGAATTCAAACATTAATTTCTATCGAATATAATCATGGATCAAGTGACAACAAGTCTCTTTAATATCCATCAAGCCTGCTATTATTATTATTATTGTTGTTGTTGTTGTTGTTAATTTCTTTTGATTTGATCTTTGATAAAATTATTTCTGAAGATATTGTTTTCAACTAAATAGTGAAAGAAGTAGTTTCTGTTGCTTTTATTTTAGCAGATATCATTATTATTATTTTTATTTTCTTTGATTTCTAGCGTTTACACATTTCTTTCCGGGTCCCGCCCAGGGACCTAAGGTTAGAAATGGCATCATGGCACTTTCCACTGACCAAAAAAAAAGTGACATAGATAAAGCCCTTCGTAAAGTGTGGGCTGTACTTGTGAGAACAATTTTTTGTATCTCCTTGAGGCATGGACTTCCAGGAATCCCTTCAATTAGTCTACTGCAATCTTTTCCAACCAGTCCTAGGTCTCCAACTACAACAGGGATTGTTGATGTTCCCATATGCCACATTTTCGAGATTTCTATTTCAAGGTCCTTGTATTTTGACAGCTTTTTGAATATCTTCAAAGATACATTACAGACAGCAGGGACTGCCATCTCAATGAGGAGGCACCGTTTTTTGTTTGTGGTCTTTAATAACAATATCTGGCCGATTGGCCATGATTGTTCTGTCAGTGTGTATTGTGTTGTCCCATAGAATTGTAACAGGTCCTATCTCCGTAACCGGGTCTGGGTGGTGTTCATACCAGTTTCTTTCAGTTTCCTTCCCGTAGAAGTTGCATATTTTCCAGTGCAGATAGTGGCCCACTCTGTCATGTCGGGTTTTATATTCAGTGGGTGCCAACACCGTGCAACCTGATACAAGATGATCAATCGTTTCTGGATATTTATCACAGAATCTGCATTTTGGGCTGACACAATATTTTAGTATATGTGCTTGATAATTCCTAGTTAGCAAGCATTGGTCCTGCGCAGCAAGGATAAAACCTTCAGTTGCCGCTTTCAACCCTGCACTACGTAGCCACTGATGAGTACGGGTTTTGTCTACGTCAGCTTGTTTGGTACGGGCAGAATATTGGCCATGAAGCGGTTTATCTTGACATCGCTTCTGTATCTGGTCGGTTGCATTCGTCTTTGCTGTCTTTTTTTTAAGTATTTTGCAGTTTCAGCCGGTGTATTGTGCTGTAGTTGCATCTCTACGCCCATTTGAAACTCCATTTTGAATTTGTTGGCTTCTTTCATTACGGAGTAAAAACGCTTACTACTTTCATGTTCCTTGACGCATATCATCATCCAGTCTTCTGTAGTTTCCAGGTATCTTTGGAGGGCAATTGTTGTAGTTTTGTAGAACAGTTCTAGTTGAACTAATCCTCTGCCTCCATCGGATCTGGGCACATACAGACGATCAACATCAGCTTTGGGATGATGCATGCGATAGCAAGTGAGAAGCTTTCTCGTTTTGGTATCCATTCGCTTAATTTCAGCTATGGTCCAGTTAAGGACATTAAAGCTGTATTGCATCACAGGGACAGCCAATGTGTTTATGGCTGATATTCTGTTTTTTGAGTTTAGCTCAGTATTTAGTACCAGGCGTACACGCCTGTAGTATTCTTTTCTTATTTTTTCCTTCATTTGGGGGTGTTGTATGCCATCTCCTTCGCTAATTCCTAGGTACTTATAAGCTTCATCATGCTCAGTTCCCTAATCTTTGTGACAAAATCTAAATCTATTAAGGGTGTTTCTGTAATTCTACCTTTCTTGAATATTACTTTTGCACATTTATCTAATCCGAAGTCCATACCTATGTCGTCACTGAAGTATTTTACAATATTGAGGAGGCCTTTCAACTCATTGGCGTCTTTGGTAAAGAGTTTGAGATCATCCATGTAGAGTAGGTGATTGAATATTTTCTTATTTATTTTGTAACCATAGCTACTGTTGTTCAGTTCGTGTGTAAGAGGGATTAAGGATAAACAAAACAGAAGGGGTGACAGAGAGTCTCCTTGAAAGATTCCACGTCGGATATTCAGACGGTTGGATATGGCAGTGCCCCCGGTGTGACTAAGGTATAGTTTGGTGTTCCACATTCCCATGCTGTGCTTAAGGAAATTTAATACCACAGGGGAGACTTTGTACATTTCCAAAGTCTTAAGGATCCAAGAATGTGGGACACTATCAAAGGCTTTACGATAATCAATCCACGCTGCACTTAGATTCCTGCGTCGTCTCCTACAATTTTCCAGGATCATTTTATTTATCAGAAGTTGATCTTTGCAGCCTTATGAACCTCTTCTGCATCCCTTCTGTTCCAGCGGAAGAATGCTGTTTGTTTTCAGAAAGGAATAAGTACGGTTCGTCAGTACAGACGTGATCAACTTATACGTTGTTATTATTATTATTATTATTATTATTATTTGTTGCTTATTTGTTTCGGTTTGTTCTTCGATAAAATTATTTCTCAAAAATTTACCCTCAAAATCAAGCGTGAAAGAGTTGGATTAGATAAATCGATAGACAAACAAATAAACAGGTAACGAAGTGACATAGATAGATAGATAGATAGATAGATAGATAGATAGATATATAATGAAGCGATACAGATAGAGTGATAGATAGAAAGCAGGTTTAATAAAACAGACAGAAAAAGTACAGGAATATTCCAAGCCTAATTTAGATGTGGCACAAGGCCGAAAGTAGGGGGTATCCAGTGAGGATCGAACTCACTACTCAGGCATAATTGTTACAGCGAGAGAAGCTTGATAACAATTACACCGCCTCAAGTTGAACTACATAGATAGAAACCAGGTCTAATTAGATAGATAGATATATAGATAGATAGATAGATAGATAGATAGATAGATAGATAGATAGATAGATATGAAAAGGACTGAGATAGATAGATAGATAGATAGATAGATAGATAGATAGATAGATAGATATGAAAAGGACTAAGATAGATAGATAGATAGATAGATAGATAGATAGATAGATAGATATGAAAAGGACTAAGATAGATAGATAGATAGATAGATAGATAGATAGATAGATAGATATATGAAAAGGACTGAGATAGATACATACATACATACATACATAATATAAAAAGTAAATATGAATTTTTCACAAAATGTTTTGCAAAAGTCACAAAAACATCCACGCCCAACAGTTTCATTATTACAAAATTATTAGTAGTATTAGTATCCATATTAATAGTAGTAGTAGTAGTAGTATCAGTAGTACTACTACTAGTAGTAGTAGTAGTAGTAACCTAAATGTTTAATCATGAGTCAAAAAGGCTTTGAATTTTAAAACAATAATTCTCTTGACTTGAATCATGGATCAAGTGACACCAAATCTTTTTGATCCATCAAGCCTGCTATTATTATTATTATTATTATCATTGTTGTTGTTGTTGTTTAATTCTTTTGATCGAACCTTCGATAAAATTATTTATGAAAATATGGACTTCAAGTCAATAATGAAAAAAGTTGTTTTTACAATTGTTTTTACTTTTTTTTTACTCACGGAACAATTGATCGAAATTTTTACTTGTAGGAATTTGGCCACCAAAAACGACTTAAAGCAGAACTATAAAAGAAATATATTTACTTTTTATATTACATACATATCTATCTATCTATCTATCTATCTATCTATCTATCTATCTATCTATCTATCTCTGCGTCTAAAGCTACGGTAATTCTGTCACCTAGTCTATGTATCTAAATACATCTATCGACCTATCTATCTAATCTATCTATCTGTCCATCTATCAACCTCTCTCTCTCTCTCTCTCTCTCTCTCTCTCTCTCTCTCTCTGAGACATGAGGTTTATAATACTCAGAAATCCACGCCACAGATTTCCTCAAGGACACATGGCACAGTGGATGAAGGCGTTAGTTACACCAAGTGACCCAAAGAGTGTGAGTTCAATACCCGGTTAGAACTTGGAGATTAGATAACTGATAAATGACATCCATTAAAATAGTAAGTCAAAAACAGTCAGCGAAAGAAAGAGTTCAGTTCGACATTCCAAACCCCTAAAAAGGCCGGAGCGTACAACGGCCGAAACGTTGTAATAAATATTGACCACTAATATTAGCATTATACATACATACACACACACACACAAATATATATATGCATATATACATACATACATATATATATATATATATATATATATATATATATATATATATGTATGTATGTATGTAATATATATATATATATATATATATATATATATATTTCTATATTCATCACCATCACCTGATAAAACACCAGAAGTGTTGAGACTAAATGGCAATATTAGATTATATATGTGTGTGTGTGTAGGTATATATATATATGTATATAAACATAAATATGTATGTATATATATACATATATACATACTTGGATATATACATATATATATATATACATCTATAAATATTATATATATATATATATATATATATATATATATATATATATATATATATATACATATATATATATATATATATATATATATATATATATATATATATATATATATATATATATATATACGCGTGTGTGTTTATGAGTGTAGTTCTGCTTTTGTATAATTCATTTTTGGTGGGCAAATTTCCTAGAAATCCAAATTTAGGTCAATTGTTCGTCGAGTGAAAATAAAAGTAAAAACAAGTTTTTTCATTATTGAATTGAGGACAATGTTTTCAGAAATAATTTTATCGAAGGTTGAATCAAAAGAAATAAACAATAATAATAATAATAATAATAATAGCAGGCTTAATGGATAAATTAAAAAGACTTGCTATCACTTACTCCATGGTTAAAGTCCATTAGTGTTTTAACTTTTAAAGTTCAAGGCATTTTACTCATAGAAAACGTTTAGCCTACTACTACTACTAATAATAATACTAATACTACTACTAATACTCCTACTAATACTACTAATACTACTACTAATGATAATACTACTACTAATACTACTAATACTACTACTAATAATAGTAATACTACTAATAATTTAGCTTGAAACCAAATTTTAATAATGAAACTGTTTTGTCACTTTGTGGATATGCGTGTCAGATACGTGTGTTAGTCTGTGTGTCTGGGTCTGTGTGTGTGAATGTGTGTCGGCTTGGATGTGTGTGTGTGACATTGCAGAACATTTACTTTTTATATTTCGTATGTATGTCTGTCTGTGTCTGTTCGTCTATATGCAGTATCTATCTGTCTATCTTATTAAAACTGTTATCTATCTATGTATCTATCCGATTCCTTTTAATATCTATCTATCTATCTATTTATTTATCTATCTATCTATCTGGTTCCTTTTACTATCTATCTATCTATCTATCTATCTATCTATCTATCTATCTATCTATCTAATTCAAACTTCTTTCTATCTATCTTAATAGGGCAACTTAGGGCGGTGTAATGGTTATCAAGCTTGTCACTCGAAACTTACGACTTAGCAGTGAGTTCGATCCTCACTGGGTGTTCCATACTTTCGGCATTGTGCCATATCTAAGCTACGTTTGGAATATCAATATACTGTTTCTGTCTGTCTGTCTATTTTATAAAAACTGCTATCTATCTATCT
Organism: Acanthosepion pharaonis; assembly: GCA_903632075.3. Taxonomy (NCBI): domain Eukaryota; kingdom Metazoa; phylum Mollusca; class Cephalopoda; order Sepiida; family Sepiidae; genus Acanthosepion; species Acanthosepion pharaonis. The sequence continues at coordinate 2,783,371 of CAHIKZ030000436.1, read as the reverse complement.
ATCTCAGTCCTTTTAATATCTATCTATCTATCTATCTATCTATCTATCTATCTATCTATCGTCCCTTTTAATATCTGTCTATCTATCTATTTGAGACTTTCTAATATCTATCTACCTAATCTATCTATCTATCTATCGCAGTCCTTTTAATATCTATCTATCTATCTATCTATCTATCTATCTATCTATCTATCTATCTATCTCAGTGCTTTTAATATCTGTATGTCTCTCTATCTATCTATGTATCTCAGTCCTTTTAATATATATCTATCTATGTCAATCCTAATATATATCTCTCTGTTTCCTTTTAATATCTATCTATCTATCTATCTATCTATCTATCTATCTATCTATCTATCTAAGTCCTTTGCATATCTATCTATCTATCTATCTATCTATCTATCTATCTATCTATCTATCAATTTCTGTCACTTTAATATCTATCTATCTGTTTCCTTTTAATATCTATCTATCTATCTGTCTATATATCTATCTACATCCTTTTAATATGTATCTATCTATCGATCGATCGATCAATCTCAGTCCTTTTAAGATCTATCTATCTATCTATCTATCTATCTATCTATCTATCTATCTATCTATCTATGTCCTTTGCATATCTATCTATCTGTCTATCTATCTCCCTAAGTCATTTTCATATCTATCTGTCTATCTATGTATCCATGTAACTCATTTTCACATCTATCTATCTATCTATCTATCTATCTATCTATCTATCTATCTATCTATCTATCTATTTATCCTTTTCATATATATCTATCTATCCTTTTCATATATATCTATCTATCCTTTTTTATCTTTGTATCTATCTGTCTATTTACCTAACGTCTTTTCACATCTATCTATCTAT
>CAHIKZ030000436.1:2727500-2777500 GCA_903632075.3 Acanthosepion pharaonis | reverse complement strand
ATAAGATTACAGAAAGAAAGGAAGAAAAACAACTTCTGACAGATTTTATTCGGTGCGGGTGTCTTTTTTTTTTTGCCGTAAGGTACGTCTAAATGGACATGTGTTTGAAAAAAAACTATTCCTTGAACTAGGATTTGCATCACAGGTATCTGAAAGAAAGCAAAAGAATACAGAGTTAAGTAAAGCATTGGAAAATGTTCTTACGACAGAAGCACAATGGAAATAATGATGGAAATAATCTGGCAATAATAATAGTAATAATCTAGTACTAATAGCGATACCAATAACAAAGATTGCGTAACAACATTAGTAACAATCTTGTAAAAGTAACCCTAATAATATCGTAGTAACAATGACACTAATAATATTGCAGTAACAATAATCTGGTAACAATAACAACCTTCCGATAACAAGACTAATAATCTAGTAATAATAATGATACTAACAATATGGCAATAATAATAATCTCGTGGAAATAACGATACTAACAATATTGTAATAAAAATAGTAATGATCTCGCCCCAGTAATAATCTTGTAATAACAATACTAATAATCTGGCAATAATAATACTGATAATCTCGTACTGACAGTGATAACAATAATATTGTAATAATGATAACAATAATGATCGCGTAACAATATTAGTAATAATTCGTAACAATAACGCTAATAACATTGTAGTGGCAATGACACTAATAATATTGCAGTAACAATAATCTGGTAACAATAACAACAATAACCTTGCGATAACAATACTGGCAATCTCGTAATAACAACGATGCTAATAATATCGCAATAATAATAATAATAATCTCGTAACAATATTACTAACAATCTTCTAATAATAACACTAATAATCTCGTGACAATACCGATACTGACAGTATTGTAATAACAATAATAATAATCTTGCCCTAGTAATGAAACTAATAATATTGTAATAATAATGATCTCGTAACAGTATCAGTAATAAAATTGTAACAGTAATACAATCTGGCAATAATAATACTCATAATCTCGTACTAATAGCGATACCAATAGTATTGCAATAATGATAACAATAATGATCGCGTAACAACAGTAGTAACGATGACACTAATAATATTGCAGTAAAAATAATCTGGTAAAAATAACAAATTAGTAATAACCTTGTAACAAGCGCAAACTTCAAACTTTGATTTAAGGCATTTATCATGCAGCTATGCCACTGGAAGGGATTTTATCTGTTTCTACGACTCAATCTACGTAGGAATCAGTAACAAAATGAGTATCAAAAAATAAAATTTAAAATCTTCATTTTTTTTCGATACCTAACTTATACTAGCCGGGGTCTCAAAGCGCAACATTCAAACTTCAAAGCAGGTCGTGGCAAATAATTGGCCACTACATTTTGTGAGCCTTTTATGTAAGATATATCGTAAACGTACTTGAACTTGCTAATAAAAATGAGGTGACATTGTTGTCTATCGGACTTTAATGAAGACTGACTTTTAAAAGCACTGTAAAGAGGTTTATGCTCAGTCATTAAAAGCACATTTCTTCCTTCCACTGACTAAATGTTTAAAATGTAACACCGATAAGTATGCAGCTAATAGTTCTTTGTCAAACATGGAATACTTTTATTGAGTTTGTGATAATTTTTTGAAAAGGAACCAATAAGAATAGGTTGATTCATAATCATTTGTTGAAGTGCTGCTCCTACGACTTAATTTGAAGTATCTGTCACTAGCTGATAGTAAGTAGCGTTCAAGTCGGAGAAAGCAAAAACGTTTGCAATTGTTAAACAATCCTTTATATTTTCAAAAGATTTAATTTCTTCTTTAGTAAGGGTTATTATTTGAAATGTTTGTTCAAGACGCATTCGTTCTGTCAGCGGTAATATTATATTGCTGAAAATTTAATACAAGTTTTCTATAGAAATTCGCTATTCCGATAAATGTACATAGCGATTTAGAATTGTTTGATTGAGGAAATTGTGTTAGTTCGTCAATATTTTTAGTTATAGATTTAAGTCCATCAACTGAGATATGAAATCCTAGAAACTCGATCTCGCTGACAGTAAATGTACATTTCGAAAGAGAGATTTTAAAGTAATATTCATTGAGTTTCTGTAATAATTCCTCAAGGTGTTTAGAATGACTATACTTGTCATCCAAGAAGATAAGAATGTAAGTGAACGTACATTTGACGTCACGAAAAATACTAATCATCATCCTTTGGAGGGTACTGGATGCGTTTTGCCAGCTGAAAGGCATATAATTGTAATCGTATAATCCGAAAGGTGTGGTTATCGCTGTTTTACATATGTCATCGGTGTCTCTGGTATTTAGCGATATGCCGATGACAGATCGATTTTCGAGAAAAATTTTTTTGTTATGCAATTTAGACGACAGAAATTTTATATTTGGAATCGGGCAGCATTCAGGTTTTGTTATCGAATTCAATAGTCTATAATCAAATATGGGTCGGTAAGCTACATCATGTTTAGGTACCATATGTAAGGTTTTACTCCATTCCAATTGGGAAGGGAAAATTATTCCATTTTTTCTTTAATTTTAAAATTTTTTAAATATTCTTTCATGCAGCGCATGGGGTCGGTTATTAGGTTTTTAAGTTAAGACTAGATTTACTAAGATTTATTATGGTAAAAAGTTTTGGTAGCGTTATTTGTATTAAGCTTTTAATTTAAAAGCTTAATACAAATAACGCTACCAAAACTTTTTACCATAATAAGTCTTTTTTTTTTTTTTTTTTTTTTGCGTCAAGATGTTTGATTTTTTTTGGTATGCTGTCTCGCAAGTGATATTATGGTTAAAAGGTCACGTGTTTCAAGGCTTGTCTCTTCCTTGGGGAAAGCCCCTTGACATAAAGGTCTTCAGCTGCCGGCAATTCTTCATTCATTTTACTTAGTCGTTCATGTCTTGACCGGCTGATCGGTTAAACTCTCTGCCTAATAGTTGTATGAATGAGATGAGGAATCATTAAGATCGAGGAAATCTCTTTGAACTTGTCAACTCATCTTGACTTTTTTCATTACACAATGAAATAAAATAAACTTAATAAATAATCTAACTAATGATTAAAAGAAATAAAATGAAAATTCAAATTTTGTGTTGACTCTCATTACAATCTACTTGCAATAAACCAGATCAAACAACTTTTCCCAATATCAAAATGATTCAGTTATATATTTTGTTTTTAATAGGTTCTCGTTTGATTATAGGAGACAAATTATTTTTTCTGGGTCTTTCTACATTCAAATAATCTTGCAACTTCTGCCCAATGACGGCATTAGCGGCCCAAGAGCAACACATTTTGGACGCCTTCATTAACGGCTTACGTAATACTCAGATAAGACAACGTCTTCTTGAAAATAAGACCCTTACACTTGGTCATTTTTCAAAGGTATGCAAGTCTTCTAAAACTCTATACAAAGCCATTCGTCAAAATACATCTGCAACTTTAGCCGCCTCCCCCGATTGCCTTTCAAAAACTATTGTAAAAGTAAAAATTAACGGGAGATCTACAAATGCCAATCTACAAATCGGCAATTTCTACAGGAACGGGGAGTAGCTATAAGCCGGACAACTCCCTACAACCCATAAGGGTAACGGCAAATGCGAAAGATATAACGGCATTATTTGGAAGATCGTTCAATTGGCTGCCTCAAATAACGGATGTTCGATTGATAATTGGGAAGATCTCCTTCCTGTCGCATTATACGCCATTCGATCCCTATTGTGTACCGCCACGAATGCCACCCTACACGAAAGGTTTCTACCTTTTCAGCAACGGAGTTCGGCGGGAGCTCCGCTTCCATCTTGGATCTCTCGACCCAGTACTGTGTTTCTGAGACGACATGCACGTTATACCAAGAACGATCCCTTGGTGGACGAGGTAGAGCTTATAGAGGCGAACCCCCAATACGCTCTAGTACGACATGCAGATGGTAGAGAGTCTAATGTGTCTCTCAGGGACCTAGCACCGGCCGGAGACGTACCCGGACCGTGGATAGCCCCTGAGGACAGACCAACTACCCCTGATACTGAAGCCCCTCCGGAAGATCATGGCACTGAAATTGCTCCTGACATGTCGTCTGATGACACTGTCTCCGTTGAGGCTCCGTCAGATACTTCGGATGGGCCAACACCTGAATCCCTGACAGATGAAGGACTAGCACCGAAAAAACGTGTTCATCCAGAGACCGACTCTGACGCGGAACGGCCTGCTCCTCTGAGAAGGAAACATTTCGGAGCAAGGTATTTTAGAGCCCACGGACAGGCTCGTACTGAAGAGCCTCCCTGTTCGAGTACTCCGACCACGAATCATGGACTGCCGAGGCAAACTGCGAACTCGTAGGGGAGCCTGGACATTTAAGGGACTTTCTTCCCTATCAGTGAGAAATTTGGTGGGGGAGAATGTTGTGAATATGGATTATCTCCTCTTTGATAATCCAAGCTAAAAAGCTGTACACTTCCGCTTGTCAAGTAGACGAGTAGTAGGATTTTTAATTGAATAAAAGATTACTAGACAGAATCTCTTGTCCTGTTTTCATAACAGGAAGTTTATTGGTGGGAAAAATATTCTGTCATTATTCTCTTTTTTTAACAGTAGAACTTTATATTAGGTCGACAACTAATTACTATTTAATTTTTTCCCCACCAATAAACTTTGTCGAATGTTTTTTTTTTTTTTTTTTTTTTGTTTTTGTTATATTACATAATTTACTCTATTTAGCTCTGTTGAGCGAGGTACGAAAGCAATTAGCTAGCCCATTTTCCATTTTTACTTTTTATTATCATGAGTGGTAATAATAATACTCTAATTTTTGTCTATTCATGGCAGTATATATTTGAATAAGTATAAGTATTTTTGGTTGCACGTATAAGTGTTAATAGCTCTGTACATAATAATTTACCCAAACTCATGCATAGACACATGACTACCAACTTATATCTTGGTTATACAATATTTGTTAAAATAATTGAAAATTTGCTTTTGATTTATTGTTTAAAAACCTCCCTCACCACATTCACATATAAAATAAGGATGAAAATGAAATGGACAAAGTCTGACAATTATTTTAAGACATTTTTATGTTAATACATTATTTTTATAGATACAAATATTTAAGTAAATGCTCTGTTTATAATAATAAAGTATTATTAACATTTACTGGCCTGAATGCCCGAAATTTTCTCATAGAAAATATTTGTCCTTCGACAGGAATCGAAACTGTATCCTATACGGAACCGTCATAGAGCCTGACATGCCTTAACCTATTAAGCTACAGAGGATCGTTCGATTAGCAAGGTCGATTTTACTGTTTGTAAACTACAATCTTCTATGAAACTCTCACGTACATTCATATCTGCTAAAAGCGTATCCAAATGTAAACAAATGATGTCATGTTGTATTAATGAGATGAGGAATCATTAACATCGAGGAAATCTCTTTGAACTTGTCAACTCATCTTGACTTTTTCATGACACAACAAAATAAACTTAATAAATAATCTAACTAATGACTTAAAAGAAATAAACTGAAAATTCAAATTTTGTGTTGACTCTCATTACAATCTACTTGTAATAAACCAGGTCAAACAATTTTTCCCAATATCAAAATATGATTCAGTTATATATTTTGTTTTTAATAGGTTCTCGTTTGATTATAGGAGACAAATTATTTTTTCTGGGTCTTTCTACATTCAAATAATCTAATTTCTATAATGTCATGTGGCGAATAGATTCAACTGTTGACTCTCTCAACAATAGTTCTGATGCATTTATGCACTTCAGAAGTTTTATGTTACAAATCACAATATGATTAGTAGCTAACATGATTCTGAAAATTAAAATGTTCACTTATTGATTTATAGGATAAAACCTTTGACAGATAATAACACATGACCATATCTTTTTTAATTTACAATTTTAGCATTCGTATTGTTCATAGAAAATAAAGAAACATTATTGATGTTTTCTTGCATAAGAAGAATGTTTTTTATATCACGTAAAGATATTTTTCTTCATTGTGAAAATAGATTAAATTGTATATTGAAATATCTAACAATTTTTTTTTTTTTTATATATCCAATATTTAACAATTTTTATTTCTTTGACAATGGATTCAACCAAAGTGCATCAACCGAAGGCGATCCGCATAGTGGTTTTGGCTGTCAATCTAAGGATTTAGAGAGGAGATGGGCTCACCGAAAGGATTATGAAGCAAGAGAAACAAAATATAACTATGCCTGGCAGCGATGGCGAAATTATAAACAAGAATATAGAGAAACTTTTTTAGTTTTCAAACAAAGTACAGGCTGTACAAAAATCGCTGATAGTATCCATTCTTCTATATGGATTGAAACTTAGACACTGTTGGCAAATACAGAGAAAAAATTTTCCAAGCGTTTGAGAACAAATGCATGAGGAAAAAACTTTGGCATTATCTATTGGGGGAGGGGGACAAGGAGTTTTTTGCGGAAAAGGGTTTTTTCATATTTTTGGGACACCAGGAACCTCTTTTCGCCACAGTCAAACGGAAAAAATGGCATGGTTTGGAAACGTTACAAAGCACGACAGCCTGTGTAAGATCATCATGCAAGGCACAGTTGAAGGGCGTCAAAGCAAAAACTGGTTGGACAATGTCAAGCAATGGACAGGTATGATAACTGTACCTGAATTTTACTTTTAGCTGCCGTTGATAGACCATTATGGAAAAAATTTTAATAAATTAGTGTGGCTTCTGCATTCATATCCACCCCTACCATTACAAAAGTCAAGGGATGATGATTCAAATTTACAAATTATTTTTTTTTGGATAGTTCATTTACTTTTTTCTGCATTGTTCGTTTACAAATTATTTTTTCTGGTTCTCTTTCCATTATTCATTAATGGGTTCTAATTAAGATTCGTAATTGGTTCTTTCTCTCATCAGTTACTGTTTAATCTAACCCTTGATGATTTTCCTCATTTGGTTTAATTAACCTTCTACAAACCTCCTAAATAGTATTTTTTTAATGTACTTTGCAACTATGGTGTTAATGTAACCAAGGAAAAAATTAATTTTGTGCAGATAAAAATTTAATTTTGTAAGTCCAATCTATACATTTTTCATATTTATTACTATTTCTTACCAATTGCCAAAGTTCACTGAAAATAATTTAGTCACAACTAACATGGAAAACAACTCATTGATTAATTTAGTGTATTTTACGATATAAAATTTGAATTGCAATCTAAATATTCAAAATTCTTAATTTTGGCTGGAGAGAAAAAGATTATAAAGAACCATATTAAAGTTAAAAATAAATCTTTATTTTCTATTTGATGAAAAGTGTCAAAGCTTGGTATACATCAGTTCTTTAGAGAGAGACAGATGAAGTTATTGCTTCAGATTCCCAAATTATACTGAGATAAGAATTGTTGTCACAATGCCATTTCAACATGATCAGTTTAGTTTTGATAAAATCTAAATTAGTCACACACATTCTCATTATCATCATCTCAAAACCTAAACATTTTATCCACTCAATTGTAATTAGTTTTTTAAACTAATAAGAAGCTATGAAATAAGGAATAAATTTTTTCTATAACAGTAGTCAGCCAACAAGTGACTGTACAAGTAATGTGGTAAGCACATGTCTTGGAAAAACATTGATGGTTTTCTTCGGTGGAAAGAAAAATGGCCAACTGATAGGAGGGTTAGGGTTAGTGGGCAGCAGCAGAAAGGAAGAGTAGTATTATTTTCAATCAAAGTCTCTATCTGAAGGACCAATTCTTCAAATTTATGCTTGGCATTGTGCCATTCTGCCATTTCATTGAAAAATTTAATGATATCAGTAAAGCTCATGTTGTTGTCAAGGATAATGTCACAATAGTACTCAACTAAGGACAGAGCAATGAAGAGAACAGTGTGCTCAGCTGATGTATCTACACAGATTCTGCCTGTTGCAACACAAATAGCAAAAAATCAACACTAAGACTTGTCACACAAATGATGAAATACAAAGACATTAGGAAAATATTTTAAGTAATGTAATCTTTTATTGAATTTTAGGTAATTTGGATTTAAATGTACTGCAGTTACTGCTCTTATTTTCTGATAATATCATATAGGGACGTCTGTATTTACAAAAATCAGCACGTTTATACGGGCACAAAAAATTTTTTTTTTTATTTTTTTTAAAATATTTGGGGTTGCTCAATAGTTCTGATTGGTAAATATAGTTTTTACTTAACAATATCATGTAACTGCTACAAATTAATACATAATTTTCAAAGATTTCAAACTTTATAAATTATTCTAAATAAAAACTTTAAAAAATGAAATTAATTTCTTTTTTCTTATGACAATTGTCTATAATATATCTTTTTATATAGCTTTTCTAATTAATTAATGTCTAATAAATTCAAAGATGAGTCAATCTACTCACCTCTCCCTAACAACAATCTATTTATGATATTTATGTACCTTACTCTTCAATCAAACCTTTTTGCATCTTTCTTTTTAATCATCTCCATTTTTCTGAATTGCTGACATGAAATTAACATTAAATTCACGTTTTATTCTTAATATCAAGTGAATGTGTTAATACAAAATAAGCAATTCTACAAAAGTATAAATAAACATTTTTTAAGTAGGTTCAGGATGGTGTGAAAATTAGGTTGGTATTTTTAGAGTACTTAATATCATAAGTAAACAAATTTTGACATTTATTCACCAAAAAGACTTTTTTTTTTAAAAAAATACATGACTCATTATATTAAGGTTATGTGTAAACATTTCTATAACAAAATTTATGTAGGACATTTATACAACTGTTGTTATCTGGTAATCAGAGAAACTATCTTAAGATTCTTGTTTTCTCAGTGACTATAATTTTTTTTGATAGATTAATAATATCAGGTTTCATTGGAATGAGATAAAGCTGGTGGTTAGGCTTTTAACAAATAAGATTTTGTCTTGTAGAATCAGTATCAATTTTTTAAAAATCTATTCAGTAATTGGTTTATTAATAATGGACATACATCAGTCTACAAATCTCCATCAGGACTGGTGGATATGGCATATTCAAAACGTTTTACAGAAATGCCAACTCGACCAACTGCAAAAATTCTTCAAGGAGGTAAATACAGCAGGATTCTACCAAATTTTAATGAAAGTTTCTCCCTTAAAAATAAACTTTTAAAAATGAATCCTAACAATTACTACACATCTATTAATTTTGATGTGTTAGAATTTCCTACATCACATAGATAATTGATAATTTTTTTTACAGTACCCCCTTTTGTAACAGTTAAGCATGTTTTTCATTGACTTTTTTTACTAAATATTTTTTAATGCTATTAATTTTAATCTGAAATGGTTATCATACTTTAAAAGTTTTTGTTAAGAAATCATAAATTGTCTACATCTGCTGTAAATAGTTTTTTTTTCAATTGATTTTTCATGTTTATTACTTTTTGTGATTTTATTTTATTTGTGTGTTTATTTTCTGCAGAAAATTTTGGGATAAATTAATTTGTTGATTGGTAAACATGTATCTAAAACTAATAATTCTGTATAAAAACACAAAATACTATTAAACACTTGTATTCCTAAATTCTTCCAACTTATTGTGTAGACTATCTTATTCTTAAACTGCTGCTCCTACTCTTTTTTTTTTTTTTTTTTTTACAAAAGAAATGTTTTACCCAAACAAGAAACACAAAATACTACATTTTACTTGATTATCATTTGTCTAGGTCAGACTTTTTGGACCATGACCATAAATACAATTTTTGTCTGCTAAGTGTATGTTAGAAAACAAACTTTATTTTTTTTGACTGTTTTTTAACCACCCACCATGAATGAATTAAAATTTAACACAACACCAAAACTATGAATGAAACTCAGTATAAATTTTTTTAATATATATTATTAAGAGGAAAGATTGGAAAAAAACAATCTCATGTAAGAATTATTTATTTTACAGTTTAACAAAAACAAAACAAAATTTTCATCTGAAATTTTAAACTTTCAGTGGAAATAATTATTTCATTACGGTTGAATCACCAGTATTGTTAAAAAAATCCATCAAAAATCAAATAATTAACCAATTTTAGTAACTTTTTCAGGACTTTTTTTATCACAATTTTTTACCCACCCCCACTAATTAAAAAAAAAAAAAATTTTTTTTTTTTTTTTTTTTGCTTTTGGTAGTATACAGTAATTTATGCAAATTGCTATTTTCACATTCAAATTTGTACTAAGCAATTGATATGGGTAACATTTTTAAGTAAACAGATTTCAAGATATATTGACATTGTTTCAAGTTATAACTGTTATTAAAATGTTGATAATTTGTCTGGAAGTGTCAGGTTTTATTATGCAAACAAGATAATTAATTTGGAATTGATGATAAAAACAATGTTCAATGCTGATATTGAGTCACGATCTATATACATGGAGATGAAGATGACAAATTTATTCTATTCTTATTATATAATGATTATATTATTATTTATATAATAATAATCAAACTTTTATAAAAGAATTGTAGATATATTTAAAAAAGTAGATGGGAATACAGTTGGTTTGAATGAAATCTTATTTAATTCTCTTGATTACTGATAGTTATGAATGAATATAACAAATTTCAAACACAAATCAAGGCACTGAATGATCTAGGAGAGGTTTAAACTATCATTTTTCAAAAGAAAAAGTCAATATTTCTGAGTAAATGAAGAACTTATTCCATTGGAAATGTTTTTAAAGACACACTGCCTGATTTGCATATTTTTGCCTAATCAAACAAGTTGCTATAAGTCTATGATGAATCCATGCAAAGGTTTCAAGGGAAAATGTTTTTTACAAAAATAAAAATCACATATTGCAGTTGTTGGTTGTGAGACTGAAATTATTGTTGGAGAGTAATGCTGTTTTTCTTATTTTCCACATTTTTAGTGTGATTTTTTTCTCTCTCAGATATGTTTAAAAAGTATTGTGCTGTTCATGCAGTTACTATTTTAAAGGATGTTTTGTGTGTATAGTTTCTGTGTTTCCAAAGTGGGTGTTGATTTCAATGTCCATTTTTAGATATACATATGCTCTATCCCTGATATTGAGCACTTTAATCCATAAATATAGCATATTTTGAAACTATATCATATATATATATATATATATATATATATATATATATATAGTGGGATAGAGAGAAGGTGCTGAAAAGATTTCCCATTTCCCACATATTTTGGTTGGTGAGAAGATAGGCTTCTTGGTCAAATTGAGAACTTTTCAATAGTTACATATCTATTGATACTAAAGCATTCCTGTTTGTAAAATGAAGTTAATAAAATTGAGATTTGATTAAAACCTTACATTTTTAAGTGTATCAGTGTTTTTCATTAAAAAACATTGTCTTCTGAACAAAATTAAATGTTTTTTTGTATTTTACTTTACTTTTTAATACTTTTCAATTCTATTTTTCTCTGAAAGTCAAATTATCAAAAGAAAAATTAAGTTTAAATTTGAATTATCTGTTACAAACATAACTCACTAATGAATAATCTATTCTTAAATTTATCAACACAAACACTAGATTGATTTATTTCCAATAAAATATTTTTGAAAGAATAAAGCCAGATACAAATAAAAAGTTTAATATGAAATGTCATTTTTTTTCTTTAACACAGAAAGCAGAATTGAGAGATCAAGTTTAAATTCAGGATCAGACAAGAAACACTATCACAGATTCTAAAACCTTATTTAATTGCCCCTGCAGAAGTGTCTTGTCTATATGGATTAGTGATGTTAGTGTCAGTTTTTTTTGTTTTTTCTTTTTAATCATTTCACCCTATGCAAGGCAGTAAAGACAAAAGGGGTTACTGAGTGAAAGAATAAGTAAAAGGTGAAAGATTATTAAGGAGCAACAACAGAAGAGTAATCAAGAAGACAGTAGGTAATGATTGACGTTGCATTTAAATCTTTGAAGATCAAAGTTGGCTGGAAAGCCTAGAACCACAAGCAAGATGTGTGAGAAAAGAAACTGTTAGCATAGAACTTGCAGGTACATCTAGCCAATTCAACTGCAAATTGATGAGACCTTGCCACCAATCTGATACTGTACTTTAGATACTGTAGCGAAGAGTTCATCCAAACAATTACCATGAAAATATTTGTAGTAAAGGCACAATAATATTGCTGATACTTCTTTGGAGTTTATCAAGAATTTCTAAATATACAGCAGGAGCACTGGATGATACCTGACAGTAATATTCAAAGAATGGGTAGAATTCTAAATATGTAAGATAGATTCGTCTAGCATGACACAGTGAACCAAATTTCTTATCAGAAAACCTAGTCATGGATTCAATATAATATTTTCACTTTATGTCAACCAAGACTGTTAGCCTGAGAAGGCACAAGTCACTCTCCTGAAGATCAGCATCAGCCATGCTGATGGGAGGCCAAAAGGAGTCTCTCAGATGATTAACAGAGAGAAGTTTCATTTTGGAGGCATTAAAGTAGGTCCAAGAATGGAGTCTTGGGAGAAACATGTATTAGTGCAAAAACAGCTAAAAGAGTGTCCGTTTGCTAATCCATGCATTATAATGCTGTTCTACCTTCCCAATATATTAGCTGTATTATTTATGATTTTAAGTGTCAGTATGATACTGAAGTCAGAGGCAGGAATCGAGGATGAATCAGCATATAGTAGCCAATATTCAGAAGGATGATTTGGACAGGTGCATCAATAGATCTGGGTCACCAATAGCTGAGCATTTATTAAATAGCTATCAAGATATGTTCTCAGTACTGAGGAAGGCTCACTTTGATTTTCATCTTAAGGTGAATGAATTTATATTAAGCACTTCCAGTCATCCAAATGACTTTTAATCTTTGATGTTTATATCATTTATTTAAATAAGGAATTGCTTAAGAATTCACTTGTTGCCAAGTTTAAAAATTGTTTAGTTTTTCAATCTGTTTTCTTTAAATCAGTTGATAAGCTCTGGTTCCTTTGGTAAAAATAGCTTAATTCATGTCAGTGCTTAAGTTTTAAAATCCATGGTACAAAAACTGTACACAGAGATATTAGTACCATTGAGTATAAGGGACAACTGGACGTATATAACTCATTTCAGCAAAACTTCACAGGACTACATAAAATTACCTTGTGATGGTTCTAACGGCGCCGAAAATGGGAAAAACAAAATTGTTTTTTAACAAAAACAATTTGAAAACACGATTAAGACACATCGTGAGAATGAAAGGGGGACAACTCACCCAGGAAAATGTAAACAAAAGAGCATAGCATGATGAGAAAAAAAAAGCCGAAATTGACGAAAACAAAATTTTATCGTCTAATGTTCATATTAAAGAGGAAAGATCAAAGTATTTTGGGGGTATTTTTTTACATTTTTTAATCGTTCCTAGCACATCTGAAATTTTCGTTAAAAATATTGTTTTGTTTTTGTTTTTTTTTTGGGGGGGTCAAAAAAAGGACAGATAATCAATCATTTTTTTCGATTTGATAAAAAAAGATTAAAATCTGACTTTGATATTCTTTTAAAAATCAAGTATCATTTTTTCAAAACTGATTTTAATAAAAACAGAAATTATACTGTTTATTTAAAATATTTTGAACCAAGCTTAACTTAGCTTCTGCGCCGAAAAAATGTAATTTGAAAATAAATCAAAGCAGGTCATAACCTTTCGCGTCGCTTGACGATTGATGAAAGGCACATTCATGACGTTTAGATAACTTACGGGAGGATAATTCTTTCTACAGATGGAAGGAAGTGAAATTATTTAAGTGAAAAAATTATTTACCTCGTTACTTTTAAGGAAAACTTTCAGTGCTCTAATTTTTTATTTTTATTTTTTTTGTACTTAGCTTTCATTTTTATGTTTACGATGCTTTAGGGAAAATATAAAGACATTAAAAAATAAGACTGTTTATAATAGTGAGATTAAATTTCATAAGAAAAAGGTATCTAATTAGGTACCTTTCTTATGAAATTTTATCAGAAGTGTACATAAAATATTATAATTTTATGTACATTTATTACATTTTACTGTGTTATTTGTATTTCCATTCATTTTATTATTAATTTTGATATTTCATTTATGGAAAAATGTCATAACTGAGATTAATATAAAAATAAGATCATATAAATTAAAGTTTAGCAGTAGTTAAATTTCATAAGATGATACTGTTACTTGTAGGTACCCTTCTCAGTTGAAATTGAAAATTCAAATTAACTTCTCCATACGTGTTTCACAAAAGTAAAGGGCTTAACAGCGGAGAACAATGCTGAACTCAAATAATGCAACTAAATTGTATTCTGGTTGGTCTTCCGTACTTGATAATTACTGTCCGACTATAAACACAAAAATTATATTTCTTAATTACCATGGCTAATCTGATTGGTCCAAATTATACAATTTTCAAAGCGCTAGACAATCTCACACGGACATTATGAAAGGTTGATGTTGATTTTAACTAATGTTAAAATATTTTTAAAAATTCAATTTAAAAATCTTTTTAAAATTAAAGAAATAAGAAATAATTGTATTAAAAATTCAATTTTCATTGAAAAAATCTTTTGCTTTCAGAAAATATTGTCCATATTCATAAAAACAAATTAAAACAAATAAAAGCATTTGAAACTAAATAATATATTTGTTTTATTGAGTTTTGTATGTTACAATTCACAGCTGATTTTCAGGTGCGTTGGCCAAAAAAATAAAAAAAACAAAAAAAAACATGATTTGCATTCTTCAAAGCCTTGTGCTTTTAACTACTGTAATCACTAAAACCGATGGTCTCGAATTTTTAGAGTTTTTCATAAAATTAGTTATGGGGGTGTTAATAAATATAAAAAAATATCTCTTCCATGAATTTAATAAAAAAAAAAATTATAATTTCGATCATCTGTGAATAGTTTCTGAAAGTTTCATTAACATCTGACAATTATTTTTATTTTTGCAAGATTTTCCAAATTAATGTGTGTAAATACAAAAAAACGTGCTAAAAATTATCTGTTATTTACTACCCCTTGTAAGAGAAAGAGAAACAAGGTTTTTTAAATCAAAATTTAGAATATTCTAAAAAGATGGAAAAATTAAAAAAAAAATTTAGTCTATCCTCTTCATAAAAACAAGCATTTTGACGATAAAATTTTATTTTCATAAACTTTGGCGTCTTTTTCATCAGACTATGCTCTGTTTTAGCGATTCCGTGGAGTAACTTAGGTTAAAAAACCCAGGTTGTTTTTTTTGTGTGTGTGTTCCTTTATATATGGGATCGGAATTCTTACATTTTTCAGTCGATAAAAAAACATC
Source organism: Acanthosepion pharaonis (assembly GCA_903632075.3). Taxonomy (NCBI): domain Eukaryota; kingdom Metazoa; phylum Mollusca; class Cephalopoda; order Sepiida; family Sepiidae; genus Acanthosepion; species Acanthosepion pharaonis. The sequence continues at coordinate 2,762,164 of CAHIKZ030000436.1, read as the reverse complement.
CACTTTTTTTTTGGCAGGTAGTATTTCTTATTGTCTTGCACACTTTCTTTCTTTATTTATACATTCAGAATGCTTTAAAAATTCCATTTACAAGACAATTGTTTATAATAAAATTTTAATTCTCTTCAATCGGGGGACTCATAACAATATTGAAAACAATGTTTTTGTTTGAGTTTGACCAATTCGTAAAAAAAACAAAAAAACTAAGACATGCATGTCCGTCAACCTAAACAATAATCATTCGATCTCTACTGATTGTACGAATCGAAAAATCGGATAATTCTTTATCTTTAGGGAAAGATAATTCCACGTACTTTAGGGCCGTTTTTACAATTCCCTTTGAAATTTGTTACAAGGCAGATGAATAAGGCATTGGTTCTATTTGAAATTAATTCAATATTTAAAAGAAAGTATTAAGAAATAATTTAAAAATGCCGACGTAAGAAATCTGATAGACAAAAAACAATATTTCGAAGATGATAATTATTAAGGAAAGAACACAGTGCTTGTAATAAAATAATAAACCCAAATAAATTAATATTTTTTGTATTAGAAACAACGAGTGGAAAATATTCAAATCAGAATTGCAATTATGAATCACCACAAGCAAAATATGCAATTTTTTTTACTGTATTCAATAAGTAAAAATCATAAATTGTGAAAGGCTACCTACATTTTTCAACCGATTTCAACAAAACTTCACTTTTTTTTGGCAGGTAGTGTTTCTTATTGTCTTGCACATTTTTCTCTTTATTTTTACATTCAGAATGCTTTAAAAATTCCATTTACAAGAGAATTGTTTATAATAAAATTCTATTCACCAATCGATACTCATAACGATTGTAAACAATGTTTTTGTTTGAATTTGGGTTTGACCAATTCGTAAAAAAAAAAAAAAATAATAATTTAATTAAGACATGCGTGTCCGTCAACCTTAAACAATAATCTTTGTCAATTTTGTTTTTCAGTCTTTATAATGGTCGATACTTGATCTATCTCTTAATGTTACATCCCCGGGCAATGGCGGGCTCTACTGCTAGTTCTTTACTAAATTAGGTTTGCAAGCAGAGAAATAAAACAAAAAGCAGTTACTTGTTAACATATGTTCACTGTCAGCAGAAATACTATTCTTCTGTACTTCAGCATTTATCATCACAATATTCTATTGTTTTAAAATAAAATTGGGGAAACTTGTAAGTCAAAAACTAAAAATATTAGAAAGATTCTTATTTATAAATGAGAGGATAAAGCCTTGCTATGAAGATAAACTTTCTTATCAGGTTTCAGATTCTTTTTGTAGAATTTTTGAAATTGCTTAAAGATGAATTAATAAAGGAAATCGGTTACAATAATCATTTTCAACAGAATGATTAATAACTATAGTCACATAATCTAATATATACCTTGCCTTTTGGAAAAGATTATCTGTATGACACAATAACTGATGTAACTTGTTTTTATACTATCATTTTATAACATTCAAACTAATAAAAATTGCTATAAGATTTCAATTATGAAGCAAGGTAAAAAATACAAAGCAAAGATCTGTCAAAATAAAAAGGCTTCCTAACACAATTTGTAACATAAAATTATGTTGACATTTTATTAGTAAAAACTTTTTCAGAAGGAAATTGAAGTGTTGCTGTAGATGTTAACCTCTCAGGTTAAAGTAACATTCTCATAAACTCTTTCAATGTAAATAAAAATGAAAGAGACAAGTTAGTATCTTTTGATTATCAAGTAAAAGCTAAATTAAAATTACATCAGTTAGAAATCTAGACAGATACTCAAATTGACTATTCTTTGAGATGAGGTATTATGTACATCATTCAGACTATTGTCACCACATTTATCACAATGCTCTGGCCTTCTTCAGGTGGTTGGAATGTTGACCTGAACCCTTTATTTTGCTCACTGTGGTAGACTGTTCTAGTTCCACATGCAATGGGTGTCAGTTATCTCCTGTTAATTTCCCTCTGAAAGTTCTTCCTTGCCTCATCTGGGTATTGAACTGACACTCTTTGGGTCCTGTTACTGGATCTAACCAACACGTTTATCCACTGTCCTTGTAATGTAAATTTGTTTTAATTTGATGAGTTATTTAAAAAGTAATCTCCCCTGTTACATCTCATTATTCATGACATATCTATCAATAATAATATGAAGTCAACTTTTTTTTTAGTAAAATTATAAATAAGAGAAATTCAAGGAAAATAGTATTCTGGAAATGTCATATTTTTCAGTTATGGAGGAAATTTATATTGCAAATGTATATACTACAAAATTACTCAAATTATTTTTTTTCTTTAAATTTGTTGCAATTTTCATATTTAAAGTTATTTTGCGTACACTATAAATGTTTACCATATTTCCTAAAACTTTGGCCATTCTCAAAAGTAAGATTTCTATGGCCAAGAAATTCCTGAATGGAAACAATAGCCATTGAGTAAAAACTTTATGAATTTACATCTCAGTATTTGTAATGTAGCAAGAATACATGATATGAACAAGTTTGAGGTAGAATATGAAAGATTTAGGAGAAAGTTTTCATCTAGAAAATTTTATTAAGTCAAATATTATTTCAGGTCCTCCAAAATTACAGTACAAAAGCCTAAACAAGTATAAATAAAAAATTTGATTATTAAAGATTCTAATAATGCAAGCACCGATTTACTTTTGTATATTAGAAAAGTTTGTATGTCAGGAACATTGATCATTGTTATTAAGCAATAATCAGATGACTTTCACTGACAAGTAGGGAATAGAAAACAATGATTAAGAGAAAAGATAATTAGATTAACATAACAATATTCACAATTTGTCCTGTGTCCAGAATTCCCTTTAAGAGAAAACTTACCTTGTGATGAAATTCTGAATGTAGTAATTTAAGGAAGATCAAATTAAGAGTGTAAATTTAATAGGGATAAATATCTAAAATCCTTCTAATGTATTTCCTCTAACATTTCAACTGAACTGTAACTTGTAAAAACATTAATAACAAAAATAGAATTTAAAGAATAAAAAAATTAATCAAATCTCAAAAACAGGTACCATTTATCAGAGCCTTTATTTTATCAAATTTACAACAAATTTCATTTTTTGTACAGTAAAAGTTTTTGTTTGAAATTTTATTCAATAAGTAGCAAAATTTAGCATGAGCTTACAGAAATTCAGAGATAGCAAATTTAAATAAGCAACTGAATGTAAACAATTTGGATCTTTTTTTTTTTTTTTTTTCCTGATATTCTTTGAATCCAATTGACACTATTATTATCTTTGTCATATGTCACTTACACGTTTAAATAAGAAAATCTTTATGGCTGCTTGTAATTTGTTTTCCTAGATTTTGATAAGACAGAAGGATGTAAAATGAAAAGTTAAGCAACTTTGAATCCACTATCAATGGAGGACTGTGGAATATAATCTTGGTATAGAAAAACTCATTAAATGCTAGTAGCTTTGAATAATTTTTCTTTTTTAAATAATCATCCTGACAAATTGCTGCTTACTTATTGATTGTAACAATCTAAACACTAGGATTGCAAACTTAGGTTTTCCTAGATTTGAAAATATGATTCAGCATGAAAAATTTGCAAAAAATGAATTTTCTTTATGATCATAATCTCCTCAATTAGTCTTAACTATCAGACTGGATTTATAAGATTCTTGAAAATCTGGGGCATTATTAATGGACAGAGCCCAGTTACATAATAATAATTGCATATTTACAATATTTTTTTTAAATAAAAGAAAAAACGATTATTATTATTGCTCAATAGATGTTTCAAAATCAATAATGTACTTAAAATATGATCTTAGATGAGGTAAACAGATTAATATAGGTTAACAGAATGCAAGTACTTATGACAGGAATAACCTTATAAAGTCATTCAATACAAAACTTTAATGATTTATGGAATAAAAATGGAGTGTTATATGGTCATAAAAACTAATTAAAATTCAGCTAAGCTATGACAGCTTTTCAAATCTATAGAAAGTAAATTACTACATATATTGTTATATTTATGAGCCCTTCACCCTAAGAAGCATTTATCATCTAATGTAGAGGGTAATAGTTAACCTCAAAAGATATTGAAATTCCATTGCCATTAAGTATTTCTGTAAGAAATTTAGACTGTTATAAATTTTCCAGTCTTATAATAAATTAAGCTGGGGGATATTTCAGTAAAATCAGATGACAGCATGAAAATAGATATGAATAATTTTCTTTTTTTTCTTTTACAAAACTTTCTTGAAATTAAGGTTTAATCAGTTTATTATTTTTTTTTTTTTATTTAAAGTTATTTATAGTTAGTATTTTTAATAGAAAAGTTTGCTCTGGCGTTGATCAGTCATTTTTTTCAACAGACTCACAAGAATATGTTTATTAGTAGTAACAGCATCCCTAAGATTTCTGAGGAGAGAAAATTGACATGAAATTTACTAATAATTAAAAATTTTCTCTTTTTGTTTATAATTTTTTTTAAATTTGTAAGGTGACCAGCTGACAGTTAATACAAAAGATATCTATTAGGTTTTTAATAACATTTAAAATGCTTATAACTGTAAAAAAAAAAAAAAGTTTATATGACATCAAAATCTTACCTCTTCATTTTATATAAGACACATTTTTTTTTTTTAAATTTATTACAATAAAATAGTAGTACACAAAGGGATAGAGATGGCAATACTTCATAATGTTCAGAGCCTCCATAGTAATCAAAGGAAGAACAAAGGGTAAACTAGAGTGTAGCAGTGATGGAGGTATAAAACATCCAAGGCATAAAGTTGAGAAAATAATGGAAAATTTCCATGATGCTATCAGCAAACCTCAATTGGTTAGTGGAAAAGGCACAGTTAATATATCTGAAATACAAGAAAAACAAAAAATTAATGTTACACACCAAATATATCAAATAAAATTGTAGATATAATGAGTAGAAAAAAAAAATTTCAAACATGGATTCAGCACAAAAATTCTGCACAATCTTATACCAATATTTGAAAGCATTTCATCTACTACATAAAAGTTATAGGCAAGTGAATCGTGAGAGATCACCTCAGATTCGGTGCGCATGAAAATTCCCTAACACAAGGTCGCACATCATCGAAGGTGACTTTCTCCCTACACAAGTCAAATATCAGATTGTGCGGAATTTCGTGCTATTTCAGGAGGATCCCCTAGAGAGGAAAAAGTTGAAATGCAATATCACCAAGCAAACCGCTTTTCGGACACGCCCAATTGCCCACGGTCTAAGCTGTACTTTCCCTATTATAGCGAATGACAAGTGCTTGTAGACATGTATAGAGTGAGAAATGTCAAGCAATTTAATACTAATTTTGAAGAGATTCCATCAACTGGAAAAAAAGTTCTAAAGCAGTGAAATGTGAGTGATCCCCCAGTTTTGGTCCGCGTGAAAATTCCAACAAATTCACTAACACAACATCCCGTATTGTCGAAAGTCACTCCCTCGCTACACAAAAATCAGCATTTTTGAGGCTTCTATTACTACTAGAGCCTAAAACCGCAATGTTCGATGTCTGATTTAATGTGGCACCATTTACGAGGCAGAGAAAGGAAGAGAAAGAAAGGAAGGCAGAAAGAAAGGCGAGACGAATCATAGGTGATAAACAGCCACACACATTGACCAAGAAGAACAAGCCATAGTAACCACATCTGCACCCACAGGCACACGCACACATTACATTACATATAGAACAGAAGAAGAAGAAAAAGAACATTACACTTGCATGTACAACAGAAGAAGAAGAAAAAGAACATTACATTTGCATGTAGAACAGAAGAAGATGAAAAGAACATTACATTGCATGTAGAACAAAAGAAGTTGAAAGAGAACATTACACTGCATGTAGGAAAGTAGTGTAGAATTGCATCGGACAAATGCATGATGCATGTTAAATGGTGTATTTGGGTTTAGGTGTCATTTACGGGTAAATGACAAATCGGATAGGGGGGGATTGTGGCACCATTTACGAGGCAGAGAAAGGAAGAGAACGAAAGGAAGGCAGAAAGAAAGAAAGGCAAGACGAATCATAGGTGATAAACAGCCACACACATGGCTAAGAGACAATGAAAATATTGATAAGTAACAAATGAAAACGGGTGTCATTACAATGACAGGGAATTTCTGAGTAAAAAAGAAAAGGAAAAGAAAGAAGGAATCAGATGTGTTTTGATAACGGCTGTGTTATCTAGGCCACTGGCCAGGGAAAAATTCAAGTGAAAATGCTATTTCGATAAGTGACGAGAAACAGGCCACTAAAAATGACTTTGGACAGATATGAAAAATTAAATGCCACCCAAGCAGTGCAGCTGACTGAATTTTTTTCGACGAAACAACTTTGGCCTGCGATAATAAAATTGTGTTATCAGACATATGTACCGAAGGAAAATGAATGGGAACCAGAAGTGTTTTTCTTTCTTCCTTGGAGGCGACAGACTGACTGAAAACTTTGGGGATATTTCTTTTTTGAAGCCATGTTAAGAATACCACCCATCTTGATAAATTAGCGATAAAATACCTGACAAACACCACGTGTAAAACAAGAGATGTCATATTGTCCGTGGCTAGAGAAATGATAATGGCGAATTAAGCGGAAGAAAAGGGAAAGAGAAGAAATAATTTCTTTTAGTTAAGCAAGATATTTTTTTTTTCGAAACAAAGCCACGGATTGTTCACGGCCGACTAAGACATCATTGGTCAAGCTGTGATCACGTGACGCACGAAGGAGGAAAGATACCCGACCAAGACCTCATTGGCCGAGAGTGATCACGTGACGCACGAAGAAGGCTGTCGATGCCCCATCCAGAGTATAAGTAAGAGAAGCTGCTACGAAGAAGTGGGGAGGGTAGTTCACGCCCCTCAGAGGTATGGTCTGTGGGAGGAGGAGGGTTACCAAAAATGAAAAGAGTGGAAAATCCCTAACCAGAAATAAAAGAGGTGGATATGTATTTAGAATTATCGAGAAACACCCTGACGCCAACAGAACCACACCGGTTTTGGTCGGCGTCAATAAAAGCAAGGCCCCAACAGGCAGAAATCAGAGTTCGGGCTCGAGTTTCCAGAGTTGAGTTCCCAGATCCAGTTTCCAGAGTTGAAGCCGCCTCGAGATAGCTGACCAAGATTCACGCAAATTCCGGACTCCTCTTCAACCCAAGAACAATTATTTTGAAGAGCGACTTAGAACCAGACCACCGAAATAAGTTTTTCCACTTTTGTCCAAAGACACACCGAAACACCAATTTCTTAGAGAGCAAACAACTTGAAGCGTTAAAACTTTCCTGACGGAAAACGACGTGTCACAATCCACAGAACGGGTCGGGAGATAGATGCAGTCCTATGTATCGAACAACTAGACATAAAGTTTGTTACCTTTTTCTTTGATACTTTGAACTTTTTGAGTTTTCATTTTATTTTCTTTTATGCATATTTGTGTAGTATCACCCCCGTTGAACTCAATTTGCATTACGGCCCCAACCACTGTTTGATCTTGTCTGTCTAAGATCAATTCACAACGTGGGTAGGCAGACTGGAGATCAATGCAGTTACCTTGGTAACCAGGCGTTGGAAGCGAGTTGGGAACGACGAGGCTGATATCAAATCTAACCAGATTCCCACCCGAATCACCAAAAGGTTAGAACGTCACATCTGGTGCCATGACCACAGTATACGACCCTGAGACAGCCACATCCACAATTAGTACTGTGACAGCAGGACAGGATCCTGGATCGACCGCTGTTGCTGAGAAATTTCGAATATGACTCAATACGACCCGGGACCGAGAGGAACGAGAACAGAATCGTCTGTAAGGTAGGACACTTTGTTTGATTTCCCAACCTCGATTGTTGCTGCGTAGATTGTCTTTCTCTTTAAATATGTCGGACTATCATTCAGATAGAGCAGTGGGGGATGAAGAGGGGGTTAGACAGGGGTTGTCAGCTGACCTAAGAAGGTTGTTGGGTGGTCCGAGGGTCCCAGCATTTGACGGCAGTGGGAAAGATTTCAAAAACTGGCTGGCAATCCTGGAGAAGAGCCGAGTTATTTACGAACTCATGGACCATGAAACCCTGTATCTGGCATACGATGCCACGAAGGGGAAAGCGTCTGAATTTATGAAGAGGCTCTTGGAGAGTGAGCCCCACTTGTCTTGGGAAAGATTAAAGGGACTATTGACCAAGGAAATTCGCCGACGAGGGCACGGCTATAGAGGCCATGAGGGCCCTCCTAATGCTGACACAGCTGCGGGACGAAACCCCTGGAGAATTGGGGGCCCGAGCAGGGAAGCTGTCATCATTGGCCTTCCCGGAGGTGGTTAGAGACAATGCGGTCATGCAGGCTCAACCAGCAGACCTGTATGTGGAGGCGCTAAGTGACGAGCGTGTTCGTCACGACATGTTGAAAGAGGGATTGAAAGATAGAGCTGGCCAAGGAGAGCCAAGGCGTATGGGAAAAGGTGAAAAGGTGTGGAAGGAAACAGATACTAAGTCAAGAGGTCGGAAGAAAGTGGGTAGGCGGAAGACCCCCCGCGTGGAATCGAAAGGTCAGACTAGAAGTAGATCAGCCTGAGGTGTGGGAAGAAGACCCCAATAGAAAGGCATGGTCAACCAGGCATGGGTTTTATAAGCCCACGCCGGGTAGATACAGGCTGGTCTGCTGGACCTGTGGGCATGAGGACCACAGGGCGGCAGAATGTCCGACGAAGTGGGGTTTGCCCCCAGACTTCGAACAGGACAGGTGCACCAGGTGTGGAAAGAAGGGACACCTGGCCAAGTGGTGCGGGCTGAGAAAAGGTTCCCACCGATATTAACAAAGAAGGCCGATCCCAAGAGACAGGACCAGGGAAAAGCCAAATAGGCCACCCCGGAATTAAGAGGGAGGGTGGCCCAGTTAAAAAAGGGAAATAAAAATCTTGGACCAGTGGTCTGGCGAGCCGCTTGGGTAGAGGACAGGTCCCCCTGGGAAAAAACAGGTTAGCCCAGTTGAAGAGAAAAAAAAATTTGCAAAATGTTGGACATGTGGGCCACTTTGCGGTGAACTGTCCGGCAAGAAGGTGCTGGTTCTGTAAGACCAGGGCACCTGAAGAGAAAACCTGTATCCTTAGGAACAGTCGCGGGAGACTGGGAGAGGTCCAGCCAGGGGCTGCCCGGGCGCTCTTGCAGAATTTGACCCCTCGTGAGACATATGGAGGTGAAGGCCAAAAGTGGTGGATTAAGAACAGTGATTTGTTGCTATTTGGGATGGCCCAGGAGTGGGAGCCCAGGGGAAAAGGAAAGCTCAAGTGTTCTCTTCGCTGACGCAATAGAAAGAGCTATCCTGTAGAGCAGAGATACGAAGGCGATGAAAGCTCTGGTAGACACAGGAGCATCTGTGTCATTGAGAGAGAGGAAGCATCCAGGCGGGTGAAACGGAAAGTAGGTTACAGGAAGCTCATTCACGCAAGCAGATGGAAAGATAAAAAGGATGGTAGGCTCCCTAATATTGGGAAATTAAGAAGAACAAATTTTTAACGGAGGCAATATCTGCTCCAAGCCAGAAAAAGATTGAGTTCAACCCCACTGTGTTGATAGTGAATTTTTATTAGAATGCCCACCAGAAGGAGATATAACAATAGTGGTGGAGGAAGATGTAAAGCAGAACGGCGGTGTCGGAAAAGGGTGAGGTTAATGGCAGAAAGGAAAACATAGAATACAACTGGAAAAAGATATTTTTAAAAACCTAGAGCAGGGAGTAGATTAAAGCCTATAAAATAGGAGTAATTAACTCTAATAAGCATTGTAAATATGTTAGAATCGAACGAAGAAGGGGACGCACAGATAATAACCGATCCCTAGGACCCAGGAATGAAGAAGCAGGCAGACAGTGAAATAGCTGTCCTGATTTTGAAAAGGGAAACAGAGAGACCACCAAGTATGCCATAATACAGAATAGATTATCTCTCAGGCAGGGAAAAATCAAGCCCAAGTTATGGTCAAAAGTTTAAGACCAGAGATATCCAGTGCCTAGAGGGATCACATGGGAATTGATAGGACATGTGATCTTATGGGAAGAAAGTATATTGGCCCAAACTTCATGAATATGTCCGGATTGAGAGCAGAAGGCAGGAAATAGCACCATTGAACCTGTTTTCTTCGAGAAAGTGAATTGGATGTTCAGTTTTATGGGGAAACTGCACAGGAAACAACTATTAGTGATTTTGTTCATTGGCTAACAAACTGGAGGCATTTGCAAAAATTGGTGGCTGAAATCTCATGTGAGGTTTAAAATTAAATTTTAAAAATCTCTCTTAAAGCTTTTATTTTTCTTATTAATTCCAAGCTAATAGACTGAATTTAATATTTCCAATAGTCAAAATACTTTGCTGAATTTCTAAAACTAATCTAAATTGACTGGAAGGATATTTTTTTCTTTTTTTAGTTTTTGTGCTAAAATAGCTGATTAGCATTAGCGCCCTTCTTTAGTCGTCTTTCATTGCAATGTAATTTTCTTTATTTAAAAATCTCTCAAAAATAAAATATACTTTTCCGAAACTATTTGAGGAATATCAGCTGATTTAATTAATTTGATTTTAAACAACTATTATTTATTTTAAGTTTAAAATATTGCAGAAATGCATTTTTTTTTCAACGGCAGTAACTGATTATTTAAGGCGTACACGGGATTGACAGTTTGATGACAGATTGGTATTATTCTAAGGTTGTTCTATGGGGGCTTTCGGCGTTAAAGGATGAATATTATTTTTCACTCAGTAATCTTAAAAATTTACGAAAATATTCTACATAATGTAATGTTTTATTGAATTTTAAATATATTTGGCTGTAAATGTATTATAGTTATTGCTCTTATCTTCTGATAATGTTGTGTGTGGTCGACCGTATATAGAAAATTGGCACATCGCTTTTGATATAAGTAGGCAGAGAAATTTGAATAAAGAAAGGGAGAGAGAAAAAGCAGAAAGAAGCAAGAGGTAGAAAGCCAGAGTTCCATGCGTCTGAATGACGTATGTGTCAAATTACACGCTGATACATTATCAGCCTCTAAAGAGAGCAAGGCAATATCGAAGGACTCTTTTCAACTCCAAAGCTAATTGCCTTAAAATATATCTTCTCATTCATGTTGAATACAACCGTATAACTTTTATGTGCAAAACCAATTCTCTCTATTTGTGTTAAATATTTTGGAATATTAGTTTGTGGCCGATGATTTAATATAAACATTTTCTCTTTCTAACAATTCATCGAAACTATGAACTTTTAAATATATGATTCCTTTTCCTGAAACAAGCTACTGACAACTTCAAATGTGTAAATTTGTAAATAAATTCCTTATCTTGTTTCGGTAAATATAACACGTGTGTTTCCTTGTCATTTCCCCCTCAATATATCATTCTAATTAAAATGTAATCAAATGAAAACAAATCTTGTAAAAATACATTATTCTTCGAAATTTTTTTTCTTAAGGCAAGTGTGTCCTTAATATATCTTATTTATAAAAACAATTAAATTTTTTTTTGATTATGTCTTAGTTTTAATGTATTTTTATTTGACGATTCAGAGCAGATTTTCAGTAAATATCTGTTTGAAAAAAAAGATTGATGGTTTACATTGTCCAAGGAGTGCTGCTTTTAACTAGTATAAATATGAAGAGTGGTAAAAATCAATATCTGGAAATTTAATTAAGTGGCGGGTAACAGATGTAAAAAAAAAAAAAAAAAATACAATATTTCTACCAAGATTTTCTTAAAAAAAAAAAGTTCTTAAAATAATTTAATTCGTTTCCTTGATAAGTTTTGAAAGTTTCATTAGAATCCGACTATTACTTTGCTGTCCCCACAAGAAAAGCAAGATTTTTAACCAAAATTTCGTATGTGCTAGAAACGATTAAAAAAATTTAATAAAATAATTAAAAAATATAGTTTGCTCTTTCCACATAATAATGACAAATTTCGACGATAAAATTTGTGCTATTCTCTTTTTTTTTCAGAGAATTATTGGAGGCACTTAAATTATATTTTTTATGAATTCAAGTACTATTCACGTATATTTAAGGTACAATTGTAATTGTAGTAATGTGTAAATGACTATCTAATTATCATAGTTAAGTCATAGAGATTATATAAGTACCCAAACCGTAATGGGAAAGGTAGAATCATTTTTTTTTCTTTTGTGATTGATAACATTAACGTCTTTGATAATGACTAGTTATGATGGAATGTACTCAAGCAAAAACATCAGACTTTCAGTTGTTTCTTTATAAATTTGATCTGCATACTCAAAAACGTATCAATGTATGTATAGTCTCTACTTCTCATGTACGGGCAGCTGCTTCGAGGCAATTTTACAATCCAGCTTGCTGTACATTTTAAACTTAACAATATTATTAACCACTTTGTCGATGTGTTCATGGTTTAGTAATAATCTATAATCTATAATCACCCTCTTTTTCCATTTTCTCCTTTAGTCACTGTATTCCAGAGTCAATAAAAACATTATCAACCTTGTCCTACTACTTTGACTTGTTGAAGAAGTCATCACTTTTGTTGCGTGTTGTGGACGTTTTTACGTAAAGGCTTGTTTGGTTTCACGTTGGGCAGACCAATTTATGGAGTTTTTATACCAGAAAGGACTGACGAAAATTCTCACGTGTTGTCACATTGCCAGTTTTCAAATGTAACAATGCAAATCACTTTCCGTAGATTTTATGGTTACCGGTTAATGGAGACTAAATAATATGCCATATCATACCGGGTAATTCACCATATAGAAACTATGACATGTATGCAACAACAGAGTAAAAGGTGAATTAAAATATAAGGTCTTACTTTATACTTCCTAACGGAAATTGTAGCTGCTGGAGATTCTTCTGTGTTTCCGGAGAAGCCATATTTAAAATTCCAGATTCAAGCAGTTTGGATTTATCATGTCACTAGCAAGGGAATATTCCCGCCAACGGGAAACAGTGAGCCATGGGTTTTTCCCTACATGAGGACTGTGAACGGGAGATAGTTCTATATCTAGTGAAGATATATTTCTGTAGGAAAACTACGCCATGGGCTTGTAAGTTGCACCACGTGGCAGCTGGTTGCCCAGGGCAGAAGCCCGGGCGAGGCAAATGTTCGGTTAGAATCCTGGAAACTGACTGAAGGACTGACCATTTTGTCACTCTATGAAGTGATCCTCATAACTTCTTCCTGACTAAAGAGAGATAATAGCCTTTTGTGTCGCTAAACATTTAACGTCTCATGGTACATTTGTTTCACAAACAATATTTGGTGGACTCGTGTAAATTTGGGTAAAAATAAGGCACACAACATGGATTTTAGACAAACGAAATTTAATGCATATATTAACAAAAGAGAGAAATTACATTAAAGTGTACACAGTTGAAAATGAAAAGAAAGCATTAAAGACTAAGCTATTAACTATTAAGAATTGTGCGTGTTTCTGTGTGATATACATGCGTGTGTGTAAGAGTCCAGTTGTTAGTCGACCGGGGAAAGGAATTTCCCCCAGCGTGGCGACTTTTCATCTAGATCTACTACATCTAGGAGAAAAAGAAAGAAAAAAAGGAAATGTTCGTCTTTTTATAGAACTTAAACAGCGCCACCTAACATATGTTTAGCAAAGCCAAGTGGGGTAACCCACAGACTTGACGATGATCGGTTAGTAGGTGTTAATAGTGGGTATATTTATAATGACCAAACTGTGTGTCGAGTGTTTCCAAGAAAGTCTCAACCCATCAAAAGGCATTCATAGAGAAGAATGATTTGAAAGGAAAACTACATAAAGTAGATAGCACTGTGTTTCATGTTTTGGTAAATTTCCCTTTATTGTTCACGATTAACCAAGCAAAATCCAATAACCTTGATTGAATGCGTATTTGTTGACCATGAATGTTTTATTGAGAATCAAAATAAATGGGTGTTTTATACCACCATTGATAAATGAGTATTTATTATTACTAGAAACTTTAATATTTTAAGCGTTTCCGAGAGAATAGAACTTTAGAATGACAAAGACCCTTGAGCAGACTTGTTGATTTGAAAAAACAACAAAATAAACTACCTTTTTAGCGCGTGTTGTTCGCTACAGTTGTTAACGTCAAAATATCAGTCTGAGAGTCCAGAAAACAGTGTAAAACCAGAGGACGTAATTGCAAAGAAAGAACAAAAATGTTGAAGTGGTTAATTAAGACTATAAGAAAAACTAGCACATCTTACAAAACAACTAAGTTTATTGATACAAAATTTCGTAAATAGATGCACTAATGGTTGGATTACACGTTTATTCGATGTAACCATCTTCAACTATGAAGACACAAACATTTTATTTTATCCCGGTAATTTTTATTTTTCGTTTCAAAAAAACCCAGAGAATGCCAGGTTCTCCTAGATGTTTCAACTTGTCCATTAATGGTTTTGTGCAGAGCAACTGTTATTCTTATGTGTGAGCCAAAATGACCTGCCCTTTCTTCATCATGTATGTTGTGACCAAGTAAAGGGTTAAAGAAATAACAAAACAAGTGTTGCAGATATATCATATATTAAATAGTAAGTACAACAGAAGAGTATTACCCGACTAGTGAGTGTGTGTCGGTTGACCCAACGTTCAATCTATTCGACTGTTTCCCCAAGGCCTCCTCTCCTACTAATCTTATAATAAGACTTTTTAGAGTGTGTGTGGGGGGGGGGCACCACAACAGTGTATAACGTGTATGAATATCCTCATTGCGAATTATGCCCACAGAACCTGCAGAGATCTAGCAATAACATTCTGGAATCCGCATCAATAATGTTCTGTACCACTGTATGAATTGTGGCGTCTTGATATGGAATCTGAATGCAGTGAATGCTTTTTGCACTTCGCTGCAGACTACACATCCTCGCTGGAGGCTTCCAACTCTGTCCGAACTTTGCGCACAAATGACTTGGCAACTCCCCCAAAATGTGCAATTGATGTTCTTTACGTATATGACAACAATTACAGCGTGGGTTTCATCTGATGTATTAGTCAATAGTTCCCAATTGATTTCATGAAAAGATAAAAGCACATTAATTGATTATCATATGGCTGCAGGCCTACAATCACATGTCCTCAAATATCTTACACACCATATATATATATATATATATATATATATATATACACACACACACACTGCGTGCCAAATTATTATCGAGATAACTTTTTTTCTAATATTTCCCAAACTGTCCAATCAATTCGCACAAAACTTTCACACAATATTGGCAACACTGAGCTGCGCAATCACTGAAATTTTAGTACTGATCTGCGCAATGTAAACAAACTGGCGCCATATTTGTTATCAGCCCGGTGATTTGAGCGTGCCAAATTATTAGAAAAGTATAAGAATTTAGTGAAAAAGATGGGTCGTGAAAGCAGTTTAAGTGATGCTGAAAAGAAAACTATCACCTCAGAACTCTCAAAAGGTAAATCTACCCTAGAAATTTTTTAAATGATAGGGAAGTGTCATCAAACAATGAAAAATTCACCGCCGACCCTACACAAGTACGCAAAAGGGCATATAAAAGCAAGCCGAGTGTTATTTCACGTCGTCTCATGTCACTACTTAAACGAGAGGCCACGAAGAACACTGGACTTACAAGTGAAGAGCTCTTCAGTCGTATTGGGGATCCTACTGTGTCTAAAAGTACTCGGTGTCGGTATCTGAGGGAAATAACAACAACAGTCAAACCTGTATCGAAGTCTCCTTGGACGAGAAATTACATTCAAAATCGATTAAAATGGGCCGAGGACAATATGAAGATTGACTTTGTTTTGTTCACATATGAAACTCGAGCAACACTTGATGGGCCAGATAGATGGTGCAAAGGCTGGGTAAAGAATGGACAGAATCGCCATCAGTGTTTGAGACGCCAACAAGGCGGTGGAGGCATAATAATCTTGGGTGGTATTATTGGAAACACATTAGTGGGCCCATGGAGAGTACCAGATGACGTCAAAATGACTGCTGATGCATACATAGCGTTTATGAAGGAGCATCTTGAACCGTGGATGAAAAGGCAAAGAGTTGCCTTCAGAAGGGCCATTGTTTTTTATGCAAGATAATACTCCCTCACACGCTGCTCACAAGACTACTGAATATTTGAAACAGTTAGGCTTCGATGGACCTCGAAAAATGAAGTGGCGAGCAAATTCTCCGGCTTTGAACCCAATCGAAAACCTTTGGAACATCATGAAGCGAAGACTGTACGCCAACGGACGACAATTCAGGAGCAACGCTGAGTTATGGGAAGCAATTCTTGACATATGTCGCGGCATTACAGCAGATGACATCCTACAATTAACAAATTCTATGGATCGTCGACTTTTTCAAGTAATTTCAAAATAGGGAAAGCACATTCCCTATTAATTTGTTTGAAACTGTGCCTTTGTTTATATCTGTTATTATTTGTTTGGTTATCTCATTTATTAGCTTCTTTTGATCATAAACATTCACGTTCAACATTAATAAACGTTTTGTTTGCTCAATTCTGGGAATTTTACTAAACTTTTATAATAATTTGGCACGCTCAAATCACCGTGCCAATAACAAATATGGCGCCAGTTTGTTTACATTGCGCAGATCAGTACGAAAATTTCAGTGTATATATATATTTTAAGTTATGAAGAACTTGGTAATCCGTAGGGATTTTTAGACATCTAAATACTATCAAGCATTAAAATCTATTCTTTACATAAATAGCTAAAACCCAATTACAGCCTCTTTCTTTTTACTTCCCTCTCCCTCTTCTTTCTTTTTCCTTTTTCTTTTCTCCCTACTCCCCTTCCATTTCAATATATCACTTCCGTTAAGTAACCGTTTAAATAGGTCATGGTATGGTCACTCCTCCTCCCCCAATACAAAGTATACTTGAGAGAGATATGAAATTAATCCCTCCCTAAACTCTACCATGTCTCTTTAACTATTCCTTTTACACTCTCTGTTAAATTACAAAAACTTACACTACCCATCAATTTTAATTTCATTTTTTGTTTCATTTTATTTTTGGAAGTGCTATCTGATGATCCGGAGTCCTTTAGTCCGCCAGTGACTCAGAGTGCTCGATTCATAGAAGAGCTTTAACGAGGTCTGATAAAAAAGGATCGGGATTGGTAGCATAAAAACAAAACTACAACATTTATCAATTCGGCATTCAATCTCTTTCGAAGCAGCCCCCCCCCTTCAGAATCGACACACTTAATTCAGCGGTGATTCCATTAACGGGAGCAATTTCTGTAACTTCTTTTTTTATAGTGAGTAGTTGCCTCGTCGTATTCTCATGGATTTCTTCGATGTCTTGAAACATTGTTCCTTTGAACTGGGATTTGATATTTGAAGAGGAAAAAGTCGTAAGCGGTGATATTTAAGGAATGTGGCGGTTGTCGGATCTGGGGAATGTTTTCAAAAACTGCTGCACAAGTCAAGATCACTGATGGAAACTCTGTCGTGTGGAACAACGGGAGTGAGCGAGAATGTCATATCTTAGTACAGCAACCGACTTCACTCTACTACTACTTTAGCTCCGTTACCATAGCAACATACCGATAATTTATATATATATATATATATATATATATATATATATATATATATATGTATGTATGTATGTATGTATGTATATGAATAAAAATGACAATAGGAAAACTAGTAATTACTGACGCGTTTCGTCCAATGTGAACTTTATCAAAGCAAAATACGAAAAAAAAAATTTTATTCATAAATATTGTCTTCTTTAATGGTAAAATCGGATAAATCTTCATGCATACATATATATATATATATATATATATATATATATATATATATATATAAAAAATATAGAAAATTGTAATATATAATGGATAAGTAAATGACAAAATGGAAACATTTTTTAGTGATGCATTTTGCTCTGAGAATGAACTTCTTTAGACGATTAAAGTTTTTATTGATAAAGGTCTTATATATAAGAAGTAGCCTATAAAATGGGGATCGAAATGCAAAAATAATAATTACAATTTATATTGAAACGTTAAATTGTAACAATTGTTTGTAATATTCTCCCCTTAAACTCGCCTATCTATAAATATGATTGATTCCACCAATAAAATTGTTATTATTCTAAAAAATTTTCTTCTCCGAACAAAACATGTCACTAACATATTTTCCATTATCTCATCACCGAATGGACCCTGAATTTTTGCTATCACGTGTTCTCTCGAGGAGGACCCGCGCCTTGACAACCTATTGAGAGTTGTAGAATCCTAATTCTACATCTTTACGAATTACTAAAGGTAGCTTGTTTAATTTCTGCGCAAAAAATGGATCACAGCTTTGTTTTGAACAGATCCAACTTCGCACCTTTTTTTCTGAATATTCGACTTCCAGTTGGTCAACAAACATGCAAGTGGGCGTTGCTGTCCACCCATGCACAAGTTTTTTCATCATGTGATCAAGTTAAATTTTTTAGCACCAATTTCTCTGCAGCCTGCCCGAGTAAATAAATACAGAACACTAACTCACTTTGCCATTGAGCATTGTGACTTCAAACTATTTGTTACACGAACCTATGTCACTTCATTTGGAGTTTTGAAATTTACTTGTGGACATAAAACAGACTTCCAGAAATTTCACTCACTCATCAATCCATTCACCCAGCAGCTCATAATCATTCCTGCTAGTGAATAAACACTGCAATTTCATTCAGACGAAACAAAGAACTTTTCGACAACAAAATCATCTTCCGAACTTTCACGAACATTCCAACTTCAAGAATCATCAAGAGCAGTCAAAGGAAGACAACTTTATTCGAACTAAATTTACACAAATTTAATGTGAATTTATTATTTGACACAAACTGTTTAATTTTCTTACCAAGAGTTTATTACAACATCCTACTTTGTGAAATTATTCAACACTTAACCTCTCAGTTAAACTCACAAGCACCATTCACACAAAGATATATAGTAATTAACATTAATCACACTAAAAAACAATACGAGATTTCAATCAAAAATTTACGCTTATTACAATACATATCATTGTAACCTTCATACAATGTAAATGAAAATTGATTGTTATTCAATAATAATGCCTTTGTCTTTTTTTTTAGTATTGTCCTATGCTTTTTTGTTTATTTTCGTTGGAGTATAATATAAATGTGTTGAGGATACATGTTTTTGAACACGCAGCCCAAATCTATTGTCTCAACTATGAGACCCGACATGACAAGTCCTCCACACACTTAAGTTCAACGCAGACCTCAAGTGAAATTCGTACACATAATCCACCGCAAAGAAAATCGGAAAATAGTCGGTTCCCTGTAGTGCACAAGTAAATAACTGACTCTTCCGGCTAATCCTCTACCTTTACAAGAGCCAGATCAGGGCAAAAATGGAGTATTGCAGCTATATATGGACAGAAACCGTCCAGTGTTCAGTTTCCAGTGTTGATGGAGTTCAAAAAGATAAATACAGTCTTAACTTGTTCTTGTCTAGGGTTGTCCATTCTATACATACCGTCAGAAATTCTACGTCTTACTCTGTTACCCTCTACCTCGAGTGTCTCTTTGGCTTAGTATAGGGTAAATATTCCTGTAAAAAAGATATATTAAACAAATACTTCAAACTTTTCATTACTTCACATGTAAACATATCAAAGAGATAATTTATTAAACAAATATGTCAAACCTTACATTCCCTCTAATGATTACATATATAACGAGTAGGATTTATTAAACAAATACGTCAAACCTTTCATTCCCTCTAATGATTACAGATATAACGAGTAGGATTTCTTAAAACAATACATCATACCTTTTATTCCATCTAATGATTACATATGTAACGAGTAGGATTTATTAAACAAATACGTCAAAGCTTTCATTGCTTCAAATGGTTACATATATAACGAGTAGGTTTTTATCAAACAAATACGTCAAACCTTTCATTACCTGTAATGATTACATATATAACGAGTAGGATCTATTAAACAAATATGTCAAACCTTTCATTCCCTCAAATGATTACATATATAACGATTAGGATTTATTAAACAAATACATCAACATTTTCATTCCCTCAAATGATTACATATATAACGATTAGAATTTATTAAACAAATACATCAACACTTCCATTCCCTCAAATGATTTTATATATAACGAGTAGGATTTATTACACAATTACGTCAAACCTTTGATTGCCTGTAATGATTACATATATAACGACTATGATTTATTAAACAAATATGTCAAACTTTTCATTTCATTTCATGCTTACAGATATAAGGAGTAGGATTTATTAAACATATTCGTTAAACCTTTCATTCTCTCTAATGATCTCTATCTATAAAAGGCAGGAGGTGTGTGTGTGTGTGTGTGTGTGTGTGTGTGTGTGTGTGTGTGTGTGTGTGTGTGTAACGAAGGCACGGCCACAATTTTCGACGGACTTGCAGCAAATTTTACATGCACATGCTCCAAGTTAGCGGGAAGGCCAAGACTGACTTTGCATTTCCCAACTCCCCTCGATAGGAGAAATAATCGATTTTTTCATGCTTCTACGACAGTTTTCATGTAGTTTGCGGTCATTTTCTACTGGCCAGAGTGAGAGCCTATAGCTGGCTGCCACAATTAGGCAGGAAGATTCTATTGGCCAGCGTGAGAGCCAACAGCTGACTGACACGAATGTTAACTAGCACGATAGCATGCAAAAAAAATCGATAGCGGCATTCGTCACAAGTGGGAAGAATTTAAATCTGCATGTCACTTTACTCCAATTGGCCCATTCGCTTGCTTAAACTCAACGGTGATTCTGATTCCGCAGAACTGGGTTTGATGTGGAAAAGTATTTGTTGTTAACATTCTTTTTTTATTCAGTTTTTCCAGTTACGAGTCCTTTTTTAAAGCTGATCGTTTTGTGTTCATTTAGTTTAGTTCTTTTTTCGTAACAGATTTAGTCTTTAGTATAGAGTTTAGAAAAAATTCGCAGTGTGAGATAGGCAACAAGTAAGGCATGTAGCAACATCAGCACAGAAAAGGGCACTCCTTTAAAGGCAAGGAAGGGCAAAAATATTTTAAGTTAAGTAATAGCGATTGCTGTATGAATCGCACGATTTTTGAATCAAGCACCGGCAACGCCGAGCCATGCTGCTAGTTTTATATATAACGAGTAGGATTTATTAAAAAAATACGTCAAACCTTTCACTCCCTCAAATGATTGCATATTTAACGAGTAGGATTGACTAAACAAATACGTCAAACCTTTCATTCCCTCTAATAATTACATATATAAGAAGTAGGTTTTATTAAAAAAAATACGTCACACCTTTCATTCCCTCAAATGATTATATATATATATGAAGGAAGTTTTATTAAACAAATACGTCAAACCTTTCATTACCTGTGTGACAGAGATAGTTTGGGAAATAAACACACACACACACACACACACATATATATTTTTTAGTGAAATTGGGTAGATTTGAATAACGAAATTAGATCAGAGCATTTTGTTTACTGATGAAGAAATTTGATCTAGGGCAGAAGTTGTACCCATTGAATCTGTGTCAACAGTAGACAATGGAAATAGTCGAAATAATTTTTATCGATTAAAAATTGAAATAGAGCTGAGTAAGCTAAAAGGAACTTTTGAATTCACATGATTTTGGTTGAAACAGACAAAACCGCGTGATAATCACGTGCGAGGCAGTAGGGCCAAGGGTCAGTTGTAACCAGCCTGTTTTATCTATATAAAAGAGAGAACATGACGTCAGAGATTGGAACGAAGCGTCCGCTAACATGTGCTGTTGATATAACTACCGCTGCTTCTGCTAGCACGAATATTACTACTACTGTTACTCCTGCTAAAAGAGGAACGCCACTATAAACTTTAAGCCGCGCACAAAAATCTTATTCTCCCATCGCAAGAGTCGTATATCGTTCCGAAATGATTTAACAAGTTAATCATAACACACTCTCTCTCTCTCTCTCTCTCTCTCTCTCTCTCTCTCTCTCTCTCTCTCTCTGTCCAGAATCCAGTGTATGCGTTTTTACGTCAATTACTTTTATTTTCTGTAACACGTTTCATTTTTATACTATTCTTTTCTGCTATATAAAAGACATTAACAATTCAATCACTGAATAGTTTGTCCGGCTTTCTGCATATATTTTTTCGCTGCATTCTAAATTTCTTAGCGCAGACTCTCCAGCCGTGTCTATATCTTCAGTCGACCGTGAATGGATGAACATCACTTCTGCTTTCTGGATCAAACCAAACACAACGTGAGCAGGAAGCAGGATGAAACCAGAGTACCGGTCGAATAATCTACGGATGCTCAGAGAACCTACGGCCACTCCCTTAAGTTCGGTTAGGACCGAGTAGACATCTCAATCAAGAGAGTAAGACGTTGGAGGTTGAGGGGCTGGAGCGAAAGTGTTAGACCTGTAATGATTACATATATAACGAGTAGGATTGATTACACAAATACGTCAAACCTTTCATTCCCTCTAATGATTACATATATGACGAGTAGGATTTATTAAACAAATATGTCAAACCTTTCATTCTCTCTAATGATTTTATATATAACGCGTAGGCTTTATTAAAAAATACGTCAAAACTTTCAAAACTTTCATTACCTGTAATTATTACATATATAACGAGTAGGATTTATTAAAAAAATACTTCAAACCTTTCATTCCTTCTAATGATTATATATATATAACGAGCAGGATTTATTAAACAAATACGTCAAACATTTCATTCCCTCTAATGATTACATATATAACGAGTAGGATTTATTAAACAAATATGTCAAACCTTTCATTCCCTCTAATGATTATATATATAACGAGTAGGATTTATTAAACAAATATGTCAGACCTTAAATTTTTTCTAATGATTAAATATATAACGTGTAGGATTTATTACACAAATGCACAGATACTATACAATATTATTCATAATGAACACTTTGCAAATATCCCAAATAAAAAGAAAATGCTAATCTTTTCTTGTTTCATTTTTCATATATCGATATTAAACAGTAGTACACCAGAAAAGTATTACACGACTAGTGAGAGGGTATCGAATGAACTAGCGCTCAATCTATTCACAGTTCCCCGAAGCCTTCTGTCCTACTAATTTTATAGTAGGCGGAAGAGAAAATTTTCTTTAGAAGGAGAACACCACAATAGTGTGATGTTGTTTTAGCTATGTTTTTTTGGCTTTGACTTTTATCTTTTTCTCTTTTCATAAGAAAATGGGTTTAATGAGCTATAAGACTTTCTGGCTAATATTTCTTTGTGCTGCACCTAGGGATCGTCACCTTTTCAAATATTGTTGTAAGACTTGCATTGCTTTATCAATCTTCAATATATTTTCTCAAATTTGTTTGCAGGATATTCATCAGGAACATATCAATATCGCCCTCATCATTGAAACAAGAGAATTATTTTCATTAATTTTCTCCCTTTCTCGTTGTATATATCTTTATTCACCATAAAGCCTTCACCACGAACATTTTGCATCGTTCCATATTCTAGAGAAATTCAGATTGGTCAAACCTGTCAATAATAGATGTTGTAAGTAAAAGCAAAAATCGTTTTTTTTTTGTTCTGTACATTTCTTTTATTTGCAAAGTTCTGATAATTTGTTTTTTATAAATCGTAATTTTATTTTTTTTTTCCGACTTTTTAGAGTTCCGCATCAAAAAAAGTTCTTCCTCCTTTTAGAAATGATTCCAAAACAAAATGAATCATCAATCAACCTTTAAAAGAAAAATTTTTATCTGCATCTGGGTTTTACTCAAAGTTATATTCTGAATCGTCCGACTAAGATTATTGTCTATCTTTAAATTCTTTCTCGCCATTGTATTTTGTTAAAATGAAACCCTGTCAAAAAATTTTGTACAATTTTTCATAAAAATTTGGTTTTCGGCCAAGCAGCCCTCACTGGTTAGACTTTCGTCCCTTTCCTATATATATATATATATATATATATATATAAACATACTAGTATCGAGAGAGACAACATAATGGTGACTTATTTAAGTAAACCAAAATTTGTTTTATTATCCTTTTCTATTTATTTTTTTTAGAATTATATTTTATAGGCAATTTTAAGTTTGGGAAATAGTTCTAACACCAAAAAAAAGCACCCACAGGAAAGCAGAAAATATTATATAGATTTATTTTTTTTTTTTTTCTTTCATTGGGTTTCCTTCTTTTAATCTTTTATCCAATTGTGGATATGCAATATTGTATTTATTTTTTTTTTTTTTTTTTAAGCTTTTTATCTTGTATTTCTTTTTTTTATTGTCAACCCTGCAAAATTTTGGTAAAAAGCTTAATGGAAAACTGCTGCTATAGCATCATTTTCCTATCCAAACATACTAGTATCAAAAATGGTGACTTTTCCACCAAAATACACTTCACGGGTGGGAGGTTCATAGATTTATTTTTTTTCTTTTGTTTCATTGTTTTCGCTTCTTTCTAATCTTTATCCAATTGTATGATGTCAGCTGAATTTTGCAAAAAACATTTTTAGGCAAAGATTAAAGCACTTCACGGTGGACATTCTCTCAGGGTTCATTGTCATCTTTCTCAAGGGTTATTGTCATCTTTGAAGCTTCATGGTAGCTAAACCACAAGAAGATGGAATTGATTGCAATTCTTCATCTACAAGTTGCTTTGCTAGGCTGTAAGTTTAAAACAAATTCAAGGGCAAAACTATTTTTTCGACATCAAATGTTGATACAGAGAAGTGATAAATATTTATATTTTTCTTTTGATTTTTTCTACCAAAAGATATTGATACTTTTAGCAACAGAAAAGCAGAAATTAGCAAAAATAAGTCAAATTTAAGAAATGGTATTGGCATATTGTATATTTTATACTTTATAGAATTTACGCCATACTTAAATTTCTTTAAAGAGCCATTTTCATCATGATTAATTTTGACTAGTTCACCTTTCATTGTATTTTTTCAGTGTTAATAAATATTGGAAAATACTGTGTTTTGATATTTATTTATTGGCAATTTTCAATCCAATTAATTTTTGTTTTTGTTCAGTTTGAATGTCTTAATTCTCTCTCATAAATTTCGTTAAATATGTGGTGGGATTGGCAAATAGGATTTTACTTATTTTCACCTGTTGGATATAAGATAAATAAATGGTAGAATAAAGAGTCAGACGACAGGAAGTTTACTACTGATCATGTGTCATAAAACAACACAACAAAATAAAAATTTATATTACTATTCTACTTGTTTAAATTTATGGGCATGATCAAGATCAAAATTTAGTCTACAATCAAAATTCAGTATTTACCCAAACTCCAGGCCGACTGAACTGGAATTACTCAGGGAAAATAAAAGGAAAACCCAAAAGACTACAGATGAAAGTTATATATATATATATATATATATATATATATATATATATATATATATATGTGTGTGTGTGTGTGTGTGTGTGTGTGTGTGTGTGTGTATATATATATATATGTGTGTGTGTGTGTGTGTGTGTGTGTTTCATTAAAGACAACTGACAAGCTACTTCAATTAAGCTTTTTATTTAATTTTTTTCAGATCCTTACACCTATCAAAATTCCTTAATGACGCCATTACCCCATACCTACCCACCAATTACAGCATCACATCTACCCACAAATTTCTCCAAATTCTAAAAACTAAAAAAAAAAACAACATTATTTGCATTATACGGACTATTGTCCTCATCTTTGTCGCCATATTTATCACAACGTTTCCTCAAGGACACATTGCACAGTGGATAAAGGCGTTGGTTAGATCCAGTGACAGGACCCAAGGAGTGTGAGTTCAATACCCGGTTAAGGCAGTGGAGAACTTTCAGAGGGAAAATTAACAGGAGATAACTGATAGCTGACATCCATCAAACATGACACGTGGAACTAGAACAGTCTACCCCAGTGAGCGAAATAAAGGGTTCAGTTCGACATTCCATCCACCTGAAGAAGGCCGGAGCGTACAACGGCCGAAACGTTGTGATAAATATGGCGACAAAGATGAGGACAATAGTCCGAATAATGTAAATAATGTACACAATACCTCATCTCAGAAATATAGACAGACTCTAATAAAACAACCCAAGATATTTTAGCATCACTCGATGTTGAAAATTTATTCACAAATGTCCCCACTGACAGTATCCGTAAATCCATGTACACAAATAATTCTATTCCACCTTCAATCATCAAACCAAATATCCTCAAAGAATATTACACGCATGCACAATCAAAAGTAACCTTCTATGACCATAATGGCAATAACTACACCAACTAACGGTGTTAGTATGAGAAATCTTCTCGGCACGTACTTTTCCAATTACTACATGTTCCATGTAGAAAACATGAAATTTAAACAGGTCACTAAAAACCCAAAATATATGTCCACTACGTGGACAATATTTTTATTTTAGGGAAAACACACACAAGAAATAAATAACCTCAAAACCACATTTGAAAAATACTCTGTCCTTAACTTTATCTACAATCTAAGTCAAAAATAAACTCCCATTCTTAGAAGTTCTCGTAGAATACAATAACAACACTTTCACTACTTCATTGTTTAAAACATCCACTAGAAGAAACTCTGGCCACCTTAATTTTAAAAGTGAATGCCCACTTAGATACAAAATAGCAATGATGAAAAAAATTCTAAAGAGAGCTCACAAGAATCCATCCTCTCGTCTACTTTTCCTTAAAGAACTGAACAATGCAAAACAGACAGTAATTAACAATGGCTTTCTTAACTAACTTATTGATTAGACTATTTCTTTTCAAATTAAATACTGACACTACTGAACACACAGACAAAAACAATAACATAAATATTTTCTACAATATCTAAATGCACAACAACTATAAACAAGATGAATCTTCACTTAGAAATATCATAAATACACTAGACCAGTTTATCTGAACAAATACATTAAATTAATTATCTATTACAAAAAATTTAAAAACAGCTAACCATTTCCTCAAAAATAACAACACATCTACAAAATCAAAACTTCAAAGAACCAACATTATTTACGAGTTCAAATGTCCCTTAAGGAACTGTGTTCCTGGTCAAACCAAACTTATAAATAATTACATCGTTCACACTACTACATGCCTATCCAGACAACTTATGTTACATCTATCCGGCCACAGCTCCATTAAAACTCATTTAAACATACATACAAACCTATGAGATTCCATCTGAAATATACTACTAGAAAATACAAACATAATACATTGTGGAATCTTCCACAACAAGCCAGTTAACCCCTGCTAGGAAATGCACTATTCCTGTTGTAATTTTCACCATCACAATCTTACAAAATATATAACAAGCATTCATTGGTTAATCACCTTCAATCTAGCCTGCTGATTGTTCAGTTCCGACCAATCAAACCGCCTGCACGCGACAAATGTTTTCCCGCTCAATATGCTCGGAGCTTCCCACGTGATATACGACCTTATAAAAACAGAACGCGTGTAAACTCCCTCGTGTTTCTTTTCATTCATCTCTCTCTCGCGTCTCATTTGCCAAGATGTAATCTTCAAGAACTCCCGTCTTAACTAATGCAGTCAGACGTTAAAGACCATTATCAACATTCACGCAAGTACGAACTCTGAAATCTCTTCTGAACTTTTACCAACTTGTACAATACACAATTCCAAACATGCTAAAGAAACTTTATTCTTCTCAACTGCAGTTTAATAATTACTTTCACTTTATGAACTTAGGTACAAATATTACCTAATCTAAGACACACAACTCTGTCTAACCTTTTCACTCAGTATTCATGCATGTAAATCAAATACTTAATAAATTCAATTGTTACGTTTTGAAACAAGATGTTTATGAATCTTTATTCTCTATCTTGTATTAATTGTTGTGGATGGAAGATTATTGAACACACTCAATTTTAAACCTTTTGATAATTCAAACCTTCTATCCTCACCAACACACATCTCACACATCCGCAACAACATAATAATACAAAATACAAAACTTATGCACATGCAAAACAGGATTAAAAATAATGGAAGCCCTAATAATAAAGAAGGAAAAGCCAACACTCAATAACATTCTCTACGATCACGGCCACAATTGACTATGTTTGGAAAATAAAATATACCTATAAATCTAGATATATATACACACAACCCATACATTCAATTTAAAAGTAAAAATAAAAATTATCCTTGATAATAGCTAAAAGTATAGCCTAAAGCGCTGGGAAATGAAGAAGAAGATTTGTACAGTTTTTTACACACTTTGTATCCAGAAAAGAAAACACTTGTATGAACACAAGAAAAATTAAATGAAATGATTAATCACAGTACCTTGTCAGTCACCTTTAATGAAATATGTATAAACGAGGGATTACTGCCTAAATACACGGAGGATGAATATTTTCTATGAAAATTTCTCGGACATTCAGGCCGGTAAATGTTGTTTAATACTGTTTATTATAAACAGAAGATTTGCTTAAATATTTGTATCTATAAAAAGAATGTATGAACATAAAATATCTTAAATTAATTGTCGGACTTTGTCCATTGCATAATGTGTGAGGTCATTTGTTTACATTTGATATGCCATGAGCAGATATGAATGTATGTGAGAGATTCATGGATTATTGAAGTTTAAAAGCAATAAATTCCACCTTGCTAATCGAACGCTCCTCTGTGGCCAAATCGGTTAAAGGCACGTCAGAATATATGACGGTTCCGTATAGGATACAGGTTCGAATCCTGTCGGAAGACGAATATTTTCTATGAAAATTTCTCGGACATTCAGGACGGTAAATGTTGTTTAATACTGTTTATTATAAACAGACCATTTACTTATATATATATAATGAAAGATGATCCATGTGTGCTTCTTGTAGATTTAATAGGCCGGAAAATGAAATTTGAGGAATAAAAAGCCAACAAAATGATAACAATACTGGCAATAAGATTAATGATATTTCTTATATATTAGTAGGCCTTTTGACTTCGTGGTTCCATTTAGTTAAAAGGCCTACTAATATATCATTCTAAGATTTAGCTCTTACTACAATATTCCAGGTGATAGAAAGCGTATTAGCACCATTCTTTAATTTCCAGAAATTGTATTTTATATTGCCTAAAGTCATTCAATAATGACAGAAACAAAATTTCCAAAGATATGTTTGTGTGTGTGTGTGTGTAGTTTTAATAGGCCAGTTAATAAAATTTGAGGAATAAAAAGCCAACAAAATGATAACATTATTGCCAATAAGATTGATTATATTTATTATATATTAGCCTTTTGACTAAATTGAAGGACAAAGAAAGATTTTAAAGTCAGAATTTTCAGACACGGCTTTGTCCTTTTTCAATGAGATGAGAAATAAACAAAGAAGTGGAAGATGTTGTTGTTGTTGTTGGTTAGAGGGCTCCCCTATGGAAACTATATTCTCTGCATAAACACAAACCCTTGTTTAATCCTTTAATGTATGATTTTATTTTGAAAATATTTTTATTTGCCAACTTTATCGTAGTTGGAGTTTACCAACTATGACTGTATTTTGTTATATATATATATATATATATATATAAATATTTGACACATATGCACATGTCACATGAACAAAACCAAACATGCACACACAGAAATAGAAAAAAAAAATCAACCTACTTTAACTGAAACTGAGATATACAAAAAAAGGCATGCCACATGGAGCAATCTACTCCTGTGGATTAAATAAATGATACAGTTCAAAATTCCAATATATATCACCTGAAGAAGGCCAGAGCGTATAATGGCAGAAATGTTGTGAATATGGCAATAAAAATGAGGACAACAGTCTAAACAATGTAGATAGTTTAAATAGTTACTATACCTCGTTTCAGAAATAGATAAATTTAGTTAATATTAATTTCATTCTTTAAAAATAACAACTGAAACACATGTACCCACTAAATATAAGTCTTATAGTAATAAAAATATTTTTTATTAACTACTCTAAAAATTACTTTGTTTTAAGATAACAGTCCCAGCAAAAAAAAATTTACTGTTCTTAAATAGAATAACTGAGCCTGGCTTTGTCATGATGGCTTCCCATATCCTAATTGCTAAGTCACACTCAGCTTTAAATATTTATTAAGTGCTCTACAAAATGACTTTGTTTTAAGCTAGCAGATATAGACTTCAGTGGGTCCAAGCAAAAGATTTAAATAAGATAATTGTGGCTAATGTCCTAATTAGAAAGCCACACTAAGCTTAAAAGTATTAATTCTAATGAAAGAAACAGTATCTTTGTCAGATAAATATGAAAATATCCCTATGACATTCATATCTATAGCTAAGCAATTGTAGATTTTATAAATGTTTGATTATATCAAATCTAAATTGCCCTCAAAATACTGAAATGAGTAGCCACTAGTTATGACTGTTAATATCTTTACACTTGAATCAGAAAACACATTTAATTTTAGAGCATTTTGTGGTCTCAGCAATAAATTTATGCCAAGTATTGTACATGTTAGATGTTAATAGTTAATAACTATGAATAAAAATGGTGCCACTATTGTTCATGTGTCCACACCTGCAAACAGTTAGCCTTCTACATTGTCTTCAATTGTCCTGGCATCACTATTTTTAAGTAAGTAAAGAAGAAATAATTTCTAATTATAAACCAGAAAAAAATCAAGTTAAAAAAATAAACATTCACTACCCAAATCTCAGATTTATGAATATATGAAATGGTTTTCCAATCTGTTAAATTTTAAAGATATTTTTCTGATTCTTTGAGTTCCATTTATAAAAAAATAAATAATTAAAGAATGATATCATGCAATGTACAAGAGAATCAAGAGATATTTATAAGTGATAAATAATGATTACAAATCACAAATAATTGTTAGTTAAGAAAATAAATGATTTGATGAAAATATTCATTGTTAATCACATTCTATTACTATCATGCCAAGAGTTCATTTTCAAAATGTAAGCCACTGTCTTTTTTATTTTCCTTCTTCTTGAGCATCCTGAATAAGACAATAAACTACATCCGACAGCAAGGCCTCTGATCAGGAGGTTTCGAGGAGTGTGGAACCACGTCTTAATTGCTAGTTGCCACAGGTCCCCCCTGACCTGAGATATAAAGCACCTGTTAGGGTCACAGCAAATAGTTAATCCCAAACTGGGGTGAAAACACTATGAAAGTGTACAAATAGGTTTTATTACCAGCAATACATTTTTTGAAAAACTATTACCAGCAATGAATTTTTGAAGGAAAAAATTATTACCAGTAATACATTTTTGGAAAAAAAATATTGCCAGCAATACATTTTTGAAGGAAAATATATTATCAGCAATACATTTTTGAGGAAAAAATATTGCCAGCAATATATTTTTGGAAAAATTATTACCAGCAGTAAAAATCTTGTTGGCATTAAGTAACCCATTGAGGTTGATATGACATAAAACAAACCAAACCAAATCAAACCTTCTTCTTCAAGTATAAGAAAAAAATAAAGAATATGAGAAAAGGGTCCAAAAAAAAGATTGAATTTACAATGTTCCATGTTAATATATAAATATATATAAAAGGCAAACTAATTTCTCCTTAAAGTCAAGCTCAAGAAACATAAAAACCACAAATAAAAGAGAGATAAAAATGTGGTATATCAGATTATATCTGAAGAGAGAACATACGTTACTCTTTCTAGAATGAGACCCAGATAATTGACAAAGACACTGCCAAAGAGTGAGAAAATTGAAAGAAACTTCTTATCAATGTGTATAAATCATGATTGATATAGCTTTCAGTACCATATAACTAGTGGCATGCAGAAGGGGGGGGGGTCAGAGGATGAGACAAACCCAGGCATCAGGAGGGCATTCAAAGTGTGAAATAAAAATTTAGTTTTTGAAATTTAAAATAAAGTATTTATCTCATGCTTCATCTGTTTTTACATATTTAAAATGTCTTCCTTTTCACATTAGTACTAGGCCCCTTACTTGAGTCTTAAGGGCATACAATCAAGGAGTTGACCCCCCAGGCATCATCAAACCTTTGCACACCACTTCATATAACAATTACTGATATGGATTATACAAGTATGCACAACTATATTTGGGAGCCTTTTGGAATGAGATTAACTTGATAAGTTAATAAGAAAACCCTAGAAATCAAAGCTAGGTAATTTGGATTTTAGTAGCACACTCAAAGTATTATGGGGTTTGTTTTTATCACTTCAAGTGAAATTTGCCATTGAATATAAGTTGACAAGAAATAAATGTGTGGGCATTTATCCAAGAGAAGAAACTTGGAGAAAAGAATATCAGTCTGAAGGAAAACAGAGTTACCATAAGAATGCAGTGGACTTTCTTGCTGGAGAAATAAAATGATCATGAAACAGAATCCAAATGAGACGAGATAGAAAAACCATTTGGACATAAATTCTTTGTGAATAAAACAATAGCACATTGTCCTTCATTCATTTTTCTATTCTGTGTGATAGGAAGGTAGAAAATGAATGCTGGGAAAATTATAATTTGAGTAGATAATATTGATTGGTTGAGGAAATTTAACTAGTAATATAGACAATATGAAGATAAGAGGGGAGATAAGAGGGGAGATAAAAAAAAAATTCAAACAATAAAGAGGATTTAAACAATCCAAGTTAAGAGAAGCCTGGCAAATGATAATTCAAGGATATTTTTTTTAATAATAGGTCAAATTAACCAGAGTCCAACTATGCTAGGATACTGCTATTTATGGTTGATTTTTGCCCTTGAGACAATGAAGACCCTGCAAGTTTATTCCCATCATCCTCATTCCATTATCTACTTTGCTGCCCCTGCAAGATCCTGTTCAAGAAGAATTGGTCAAATGAAGACAATTTCTCCAACTTGCAAACTCATGATCAAGTGGAAGAGTTAGACACCAGGTTCTTAGAGTCTAACTTTGTCTGCAGGATCGAGAACAAAGTTCCCTGATTGAATTGTTGAACTGATTACCAGTCACCAATTCAGTGAATATTGTTGTATTTGCAAAACTCAGTAACTGGCCATAATTAAGAAGATGATGGCACCACAGAACTGATAATGGTTAAACCAATAACTATAACTTTCAACACATAAACTACACTGCTTCTACAAACCAGAGTCACTGTCTATTCTGAAAATTGCTTTATTTCTCATATAATTAACCTTCTTTATTCTGTGAGGGTCTCTTTTTTTTTTCACTTCTGCTGCATCTTGGAGCAAGAGGGAGAAAAAGAGAAAGGAAGAAAAATATTTGTCTCTTAAAAATTTAAACAGTACTGCCTAACAGGTGTTTGATAAAGTTGGGTAATAAAATTTGTGGTTCCTTTATTACTTGCATCATGGAAAAATATATTTTGTTTTCTTTTTTGATTATGCATTATTATTATCTTATTTATTTCATTTTCCTATAAACTATGAAAAAACTAATTTTTCTGACATTATGAGATTGCAGATTTGTTAAAAATCAAAAAATAACATTAATTTAAATTATTTCATTGAGTGATTCTTAAGTGGGAAGCACTTGGCTCCTTGGCAAAGAATTTCAAATCCAAGGAAGAGAATTTTAGTCAAAAGAAATATAGAGGAGAACTCAGAGAATCACTGATTTAACTTATTTTAAATGTTAAAATCCTCTTCCTCTAAACCCTAAATAATTTTTCATATGTAACCACCACAGTAGAAATAGATTTTTCATTTGTAAATGTCTCAGTAAAAATAAATACTATATCCTTTAACTCTTATATATATATATATATATATAAAGAAAGAAATATGGTGTCAGAGAGAGTCAAGCTTCACAGCAAGGCTTCAGCAATAAGTAACAGCAAAAGAGTTCAAAATTAATGACAGTAGAAATATTATCAAGCAGGCAATAAGATTAGGTTTTAAGCTTAAAGTTCTAGGTTCAGGATTGTCCTGATGGACAATACCCTAGTGAATTAAATCATCAGCTCATGAATTTGGTGATGTAGCAATTATGAGTTCAATTCCTGGTCCAAGTAGTACAGACTCAGACTTAGTGGAAATGGATGAGCAATGACTGAGCAGTCTAAAATAGCAGACAAGATATCTGTAGACACGGACAGCGGGATATGAACAATCTACTTTCATGGATTAAATAAAGGATTCATTTAAAAATTCCCTAGAGATTACAAACACCTGAAGAAAGCTAGGGAGCACAATAGCTGAAACATTGTGATAAAACAACAAAGATGAGGATATTAGTCCAAAATAATGATCTCCTCATCCAAAAAATGAAGACAAATTATCCTATACTGATAGAGAGAGAGAAACAGACAGATAAGTAGAAAGAAAAAAGTGATAAAAAGAAAATATGTATACACACACATACCTACATACACATGAGTATAACAGAATTTTACTATTACAACTGCCTGATGAGATAGTTATGGAGGAGTGGTTTGTTCAAGTGTTTACTAATCCATTCTTTCCACCAACAACCATCATCATATACTGTTGATAAAATATTTTGGCCTCAGATTTCTAGTAACAGGACAGACCACAAGGATGTGGAGTCATGTCCTTCCTAATTGTGATAGGGTTGAACACAGCTTCACCTAGGTGCGTCCAA